>QEPC01004800.1:2616634-2633988 GCA_003113815.1 Sphenodon punctatus | reverse complement strand
TAGCTAGAAGGTGTTGGGAAGGGGGGAGGCAATCAGTTTTGTTTCTTGCTGTGCCCGCCTCACCATAAGCCCCATTGACTCTGTGGAGCCTAGTCCGTGGCCAATCGCAGACTGCGAAGCCAATGGTCTGAGACGAAAAGGGATGGTGATTGGGCAGGATGGCTGCTACTCCAAGCCTCTCGACCCCTGGTGCCTGGAAGTCTGCTCCTCAGCTGACTCCCCCTGCCTGTCACATTTTGCCTTCCAGTGACATGTTTTTGCCACCCAAACTCACTCAAACGTAATCCAAACTGTTCGGTCATTTCTATGTTCGGATCTAGTTCAGTTCGGCCATTTCGTGTTCGGATTTGGGTTTGGGTTCGGTTGTCCGAACACGCCGAGTTTGGGCCGAACTCCGAACTTCCGAACCGCATTTGCCCATCCCTATAAACCATCGCTTGACGTTGACTCCTTTACCAGCAATCGGACTGTCTCTTACCTTCCCTTTTTAGGGAAGGTTATTGAATGGGTAGTGGCTCAGCAGCTTCAGGGACATCTTGACTGTGTTGGTTATCTGGACTTCTCTCAGTCGGGATTTTGTCCTGGGTATGGCATGGAGACTGCACTTGTGGCTTTGGTGGATGATCTGCGCCGGGAAATGGACCGAGGTCGTTCGACCCTGTTAGTTCTATTAGATCTTTCAGCTGCATTTGATAAAGCTGATCATGAGATGTTGGTAACTCGCCTGTGGGACTGTGCAAGGGTTGGCGGGACTGTTCTTGAATGGTTCCACTCTTTCCTGACTGGTAGAATGCAGCGAGTGGTTCTTGGGGAGCTTTTTTTCATCATACCGAGACCTCTTGTGTGGCGTTCCGCAGGGTTCGGTTTTGTCTCCTCTCCTGTTCAACGTGTACATGCAGCCACTCGGTGATGTGATCAGGAGGTTCAGCATGCAGTGTCATCAATATGCTGATGACACCCAGATGTATCTCTCTTTTTCAACAGACCGAGGCCCTGCAGTCTCAGTGCTTACTTGGTGTTTGAAGGCTGTGGGGACTGGATGAGGACTAACCGACTGAAGCACAAGACAGAGGTGATGTTGGTGGGTAAGGCGCTGGAGATGGTGCCCCCCGTTATTGGCACAATCTACCCTCCATTGGTATCCCAGGTATGGAGTCTGGGGTGCTCTTCGACACGCAGCTCCGCCTGGACGTCCAGGTGGAGGCTGTGGCGAGGAGTGCCTTTCGCCAATTACATCTGGTGCGATGGCTTCGGCTGTTTGTTTCAGGCTCTGACCTGGTCACCATCATTCATGCTTTTATCACCTCTAGATTGTACTATTGTAATGCGTTCTACATGTGGCTACCCATGGTGACGGCTCAGAACTGCAGCTGGTGCAGAATGCGGCAGCCCATCTTCTGGTAGTACTGAGCAGCTGGGATCACATTACACCAGTGCACCGCTCTCTCTGCACTGGCTGCCGGTGGTTTTCCGGGCCCGATTCAAGGTGTTGGTTTTGACCTATAAAGCCCTAAACAGTGTAGGCCCTACTTATCTGTGGGACCACCTCACTCCCCGGGTGTTGGACCAACCCCTGCAGTCATCGGGGGGTGTCCTGCTCAAGGTCCCCCGAGTTTTCCAGAGGGCCACACAGGGGAGTGCGTTCTTGATGGTCGCTCCATGGCTGTGGAAATCCCTTCCAGTGGAGGCCTGGTTGGCCCCGGATCTCCCCTCTTTTCAGAGAAGTTGTAAGACCTGGCTGTTCCACCAGGCATTTGGTGGGGGAGATGGGCGAGCAGGTGGGTTGTTGGGTACTGTGTCGGTTATCTGGACCACTCTCAGTCGGGATTTTGTCCTGGGTATGGCATGGAGACTGCATTTGTGACTTTTAGTTGTTTTCAATTGTTGTTTGAATGTTGTTTTAAGGTTCTGTGAATTATAAGCCACCCCGAGCTGCCTGTGGCAGGAGGGGTAGGGTAGCAAAATTTTAAAAATGAATAAAAATAAAATAAATAAATTCCCTGCACGAATTTAGTTATATTCTCTGCAAGAATTTAAAACGTTGTCTCACTTTGAAGGGGAATAAAGAAGAGGAGTTTTATCTTGACTATATCCCCTTGGGAATATCATAAAAGGAAGGATATAGGTGCTCTTCTCCCAGATAAGATACTGATTATTTCAGCAATACATGCCATGAATAAGCGGATACTTGAATACAGTTAAAGATATTTCCCCACTAAGGAAGGGGGATTTTATTCCCCAAAATTCTTTTGGTTTTTTAAAGATATTTTTGACAGGATATGTATTTTATTCATTTACAATTTCTATTATAATGAGAAACTGTATATATTTTGAGGCATTATCCTGTATGTCAGCCTCAAAATACTTTTCAATAATTACATTGTTGTTATAATATATTAAAATAGGCCCAGTCTCTTTTTCTTTTATTCTTTCTTTATTGTTTGGTTGTATTATGGACCTTGGTTCTTGAATAAGGGGTTGTTGTTTTTTGCCTTGAAGAACCTTGTGTTTTTTGAGGGGAAAGTACTAACCCCAGCTCCATACCCAGCTCCAAATGATAGCCACCATGGTGGTGGCCATGGCAGACCCGATTCGGTCTGGGTCACAGTGGACCATAACAAACATAGCCCACTTAGTCCTGATCAGGCAGACAGCAGCCCGGGCTGTAATCCTGGAGGTCTCTCTCAGAGGTCTCTGGGATTATAGTCTGGGCTCACCGCCAACATAACTGGGCAAACATCTGGGCACTAACAAACATGCCACAGGCTTGTGGGCCATCGTGTTTGTTAACACCCATTCTTGTGAATAAGTGGAGAGCCTGCTTCTGGCACACGTTTGCTCTGAGCCTGACTGGAGTCTGATTTGGGCAATTTGTTAAACTGATTCTAGTTTTTCCCTGCCTAAGCCTGTACCTTTGTCTTCTGTTTGAGCCCATGTCTGAGAAGGCAGTTGATGAGATTTCATTTCCAAGCAAAACACGAGGGGCTGTTTCGATGTCATTTTCTTTCTCCTTGCTACTGGCAGCTCATTGACACCACCTTTTTCAGAATTTGACAAAAATCAAAAGCTTAGATGCCACTCTCAGAATGGTCTGGACAGGAGGACTCTCCTTGTTTGATTTAGCATAGCAGAGGAAGAAAAAATGGATACTATGGTACCATTTTAAATGAGATTTTTTTATTTTATTTTTAAAAAGCACTTCTGCAGATTTATCCTTTTATCCTATGTTGGAGGACATACCCTGGACATGGTATTTTGCACAGGCCTTGAGGTGGGGGATCCGTTTGTGGGGGAGGTGTCATCAGTGCCCTTGTAATGGATGTTAGGGTCCACAGGGTGGAGGAAAGGGAAGGGGGGTATAGGAGAAGGGTGCCTGCTCTGACTCCAGGCTGGAAAATGAGTCCCTCGAAAGGTAAGTGCCCTCAGGATCTTGCGTGGGCTTTCTTTCGAGTCCCAAGTGCAACCCAGATCATCACCGGGTGGAGAGGGCAGTTCCCTTGGAAAAGGGAGGGATACACTGAAGAGCATACTCACTCTTGCATGATCAGTCACTCACGGAAGGGGTCCAGGAACACTTGTGCCTGTAGTGAAGATCCCAGGTCCGGGGAGGAAGGATAGCTGTGGGGGGGAGGGGGGGACTGCTGAAGGATAGGACGGGGGGAGGGGAAAGATCCACAAGCACCCACACTGAGTCCCACACATGCAGAGGGTGTGCGGCTCTGTGGAAGGAGAAAGGGGAGGTCTACTTACATGCACCTTTGGATACTGAAGCTCTCTGATTCACCTACCAAACACTCAGTCACTCTCACACAGTCAAAAACACTCTCATACTCTCACCCACTCAATCACACCTCTTTCTCATATAAGATCGTCCAAGACACCAGTTCTCTCTAGAATCCACAAGGGGACAACCTCTCATACAATTACTGGCAAGGAAGGGAGGGCTCAGTAAGGCTTTTATACTGCCTTTTCCTCTTTCCACAGGTGCTGCCTCTTTGCTAATCAAAAACCCCACCTCCAGCTTTCCAGCTGTGCACTGCACCACAGTTGCGCCCCTGGTTGCCCAGCAACAAGTGGCCCCTGCGACACAGCGCTCCCCACATCTCCTGAATGCCACCCTCCAGGCTGTGCGTCAGGACACTGCGGCAACCCCAGTTGCCTAGCAACCAGCACCGCGTGTCTTTGGGATGGAGCCCAGCACCCGGCTGGGAATCTCCGTCTGCAGGTGCTGGCCCTGACAGTACCCCCCTATCCAGGGCCCCCTCCACATAGGGAAGAAGGCCCCAGCTTGAGTGGATGGAGGTGATGAAACTGCCAAAGGAGAGCGGGAGTGTGGATATGTGAACAAGGTTCCCAGGAGTGCTTATCAGGGCTGAAGCCCTTCCAATCCACCAGATACAAGAGGCGTCCCCTGCGGCGTTTAGAATCTAGGGTAGCCAAAACTTTGTACTCAGGGGGTCCATGGAACAACAGAGGATCAGGGAGGGATACCTGTTGGGAGGGAAGGGGAGGGTGCATTGCCTTTAGTAGAAAGACGTGAAAGGTGGGGTGGATGCAAAGGTGTTGTGGTAAGTCCAAGGTTTAGGTAATCTCATTCAGTCGGGCCTTAACAGGAAAAGGTCCCATATAAGCATCGTTTAGTTTAGTGGATGGACGCTGGGAGGAGTAATGGTGTCATCGTTCCCATACTAAACTGCCTATTTGGAAGCCAGGCATGGGTATCCGATGTTTATCAGCATATCGTTTGTATTGTTGACGGGCTTCTTGTAGATGTTTCCCCACTTCTCGCTGAGCTTGCTGGATTCGTTGGGCCATGGCTCCCGCAGCGGGAACATTAGTAGAGGAAAGATCTGTTAAATAGAGTGGCGAATGGAAGCCATACATGACATAGAAGGGAGAGGTACCTAATGAGCCATGGGGTGCATTGTTATAGGTGAACTTGGCAAGGGCCCAGTACATAGCCCAGTCTTGGAGGTAATTCAAGAAACATCAGAGGTATTGTTCAATAGTTTGGTTAACCCTTTCCACTTGTCCATTGGCTTGCGGGTGTTAAGTGGTAGTGCGGGCCAGTCGGGTTCCCAAAATACAAAAGAAAGTCCGCCAGAACTTTGATATGAACTGGGGGCCTCTATCAGAAACTACCTCCTGAGGGATTCTGTGGAGTCGGACAATGTGGTGAAGGATAAGGATAGTGGTTTGCTGCGATGTGGGTTGTCCTGTGCAGGGTATAAAATGAGCTAGCTTTGTGAAATAATCCACCACTACTAGGATAGTATCGTATCCTTTGGTTGACTACAAAATCCAGAGCTATCTTCTGCCAGGGACCAGAGGGTAACAGGGCTAGTTGCAGTAACCCAATAGGAGGACATCTAGAGATTTTGGTGTGGCTACAGGTGACACATCCTTTTATATATTTGCTAACATCTTTCTGGATGCTGGGTCACCAAAATCAGCAGAGAACAAGATATAACGTACATCGCTTTCCTGGGTGACAGGCTAGTGGTGAATCATGATGAGTCCACAAAATGTAGGGTCGATATTTAGGGGGTATCACTTCCTTGTTGTGGTGATAGTACAGACCATCTTGTTGCTAGCAGCGTTCTTTAGGTAATTCCTGCACGCTCTTGTGGCTCAATTGCTGAACAGATGGCATGGTTGCTGCAAACAACATGGGGGGTAGAATAGGTCCCACAAACTTCTCCATTGTCTCTTCCTTGAGCTGACATCTTGATAAAGCATCTGCTAAGGTATTGTTGACACCTGGCCTGTACCTGATGGTAAAAGAGAATTGGGAGAAAAAGAGCACCCATCACGTGTGATGGGCATTGTTGATCCGAGCCGATTGCATGTATACTAAATTCTTGTGATTGGTTAATACCAGGATGGGATGAGCGGCTCCCTCAAGATAATGTCTCCATACCTCAAAGGCAGCTTTTATCGCTAAGAGTTCTTTATCAAGGACGGTATAGTTACATTCGGCCACAGTAAGTTGTCTCAAGTAGAAAGCGCACGGAAATCGTTTAGCGGTGAAGCCTACTTATTGCATTAACACTGCCCCTATTGCTTGGTCTAAGGCATCCGCTTCAAGGATTAAAGGTTTTGTAAGATCGGGGTGATGAAGAATGGGGGCAGTCATGAATGCCTTTTTTTGAATTGCAAATGCTCGTTGTTGTTTCGCTCCTGTCACCGGGGATGGGCCAGGGATCCACGCAATGCAAGCACACATGCCAGAGAAGGAACGGGGAGGCAATCCCAGGTGGGGGACAGGGGCTATCGCTACAAGCACTCACCGTTCACTCTCTCAAACAAACTTGGGAACACTGGAGGGATACAAACACACTGAGGCTTGCTCACACATACACACACACACACGTCACAAGATAGTACAAGCAATAGGGAACACAAGAGTTGGAACTTAGCTTTGTGGGGCTGGTTTCTCTCTGATTACCAGCGCTGGAGCTGAACACAATGCTGGCTTTTATCCTGAAAGCCCCACCCCTGGGCATGCTCGCAAGTGCTTGGAGTGCCGTGGTGGGGGCAGGGCTGAGTCTGTGTTGTGTGGGGGTGAGGGAGGAGCAACCAATGGCCCTGGAGTGGGGCCAGTTGCCATGGGGACCGGCATCCGCACCACAGAGTGCTGATCCGCTACTGGCGGCACCATGCCACGCCTTGTTCTGCTGAGGCACCGCTGCGGCCAGCCACTGAGGACCCGGAGCCACCGCCGGTAAGCGGGGCTCACACATACACACTGGAGAATACAGAGCTCAGCAGCATGCTGTGGCAAGGGAGTCGGACTGCCAAGACACCCCCCACGGCAATAGTGAGCCAGCAGAACTTCAATCAAGTCCTCCAAAGCTGGTAAGTACATGCCAGGGCCCCAGGGGTGGGTGGAAGGAGGAAACAGAGCCCCGGGGAATGTGGGCGGAAGAGGTTTGATCAGTTTACCATTGACTTCAATGGGAAAATTTCCCATTGAGTTCCACAGGAACCAAAGCCGAACTGTAACGGATCAGAAAATTATGGATCTGAATCCATAATTCAATCTGAATGCTCATTCCTATCAAACACCGCAATTTTGCATGGTCTACTATGGGGCTGCCCGTTTACTCTTGCACCCTGATGCACCTATCTTCTGCCCCATCTTTTTTATGAGCCCATCTTAAATGGTTCAAAAATTGCATAAATGTACATAAACCAATATATTCAAATTTATTTAATTTAGCACCCACCACTTTTCTTCCCTAAGAGAAGTGACAACCAAAGCCACTGCAGTTCTTTCTGCTGGTCACTGGAACCATGATTTCATATGTTCCCATTTCATATGACTAGAAAACAACTATGCGAGTAGCAGCAGATTCTAGAAAAAGTAGGGGCGGGTGAGGGGTGTCAAAAAGAAGCGGAATATCGAAATGGAGCAGGATCTGAAGAGACAAAATGGGGGCAAGAAGGAAAAGGCATGAGGGAGAAATGAAGACAGATGCAGGGAAGGAAAAAATTAGAGAGGCTCCCCAGACCTCAAGTCCTCAATGACCTAACCTCTCAAGCTCTTCTCACTACTCACCTTTCCTTTCCTGCTCAAGATGGGGCATGTAGACAGGACAGTGAGGGTGGAGGTTGCTTGCCCACCTGCTGATCCATGGTCAGCCTTTGTCCCGCACCCTGGAAGAAGACAAGCATGCATATTGGATTTTAAAGGCCACATTCTCTATTCAAATTCAGCCAGTCCAATTCAGGTTATCTGCGGAGGGGAAATTCCCAATCCCGGGTCCAGTAACAAAGAGGTAACCAACAAAAATTAAGGGTTGCCCGATATACACTCATATACCGCCATCACTCTATGCTCTATAATTAGGACACTTTACCCCTCCCCCCTCACCCCCACATGGCTGGGTTGGGAAGGCCTTTTGTATTACCCATTACACCAGGTAACAGACAACAATTAATGGGTGGCCTCATGTACACTCACTACTGCCATACATCAATTCTCTACAGGCTAGGTCACTCTACCCCATAGCCGCACAGCTGGGTTGGGAAGGCGTATTGTAATATCAGTGACCTTGAAGCAGGTCAGGGGGCCATAGTTCACCTGGGACCGTACCTGTCCTTAAGTGCAGAACTCAACCCTCCCCTCTGGGCTGATGACTGGAATCTGACCGTCCTTGCTCTTGATTCAGCCATTAAGTACCATCTCATAGGGAGATGTTTTCGCCAAATGCATAACTATTTCAAATAAACTTTACAACGCTTAACTGGACCCCTGCAAGTGTGCAAAAAATTTGATGAGTTGCACTCTGACCCAGCCCCATATTCATTCCAATTAGTAGCCACTTCCAGGAATGCACCGTGAGGAAGGTGAAAAACCTGCCAGACACCAGGAGCTAAACAGTGTCAACAGAAAAATTCCTTCTCAGTCCCTGCCAATAGACAACCAGCTATGCCCACAGTGTTGCACAGTAGGGTGGGTGGGTGCTTCTTGCTCCTACTCTGCTCAGCACACCTAACAGCTACGAGCCTTGGAGCAGAGAAGACTTGGCACCTGCAAGTCTCCCAAGATGATACTTGCTTCATGCCCTTCTGTTATTGCCCCTGTCAACCATGTAAACAACATGGGACTCTGCCCTGCAGTACTCGTCAGCACAGCCTGAGTCTTGTAGTGCTTGTCTCCTCCTTTAATGGGGTCGAGCCAAAGAGCTCTACCTCCACAGCACTGCTTAAGCAGGCAGGGAGGCAAAGGTAATTGCGGTTACACTACTGTCATGCCCCCATGTTTTTCTCTTCACCTACACAGGCTGGGACAGAACTAAGATTATCACAGTTTCAATAGCTGGAGATTTAACCCAATACCTACAATTATGAGAACTGGTAGAAGATTGCAAGACCCAGCAGCCCTACTGAGCTGTAGAATATTGGCATGATCATCATTTGTGACCCATGTGGGCATGATGGAGCTTAGCCCGTGAAGGATAGGGCCCAGCCCATGATTAGCAAAAAAACCTCTGCAAATAGCTGTGACAACTCTGCTGCCTGTCATGCAGTATTCACAGACCTCTGACCTCTTCCTGCTCTGCCAATGTTCCCACTGCTGCTGCTCTTCCCTTCCAAGTCCCTGCCCTGGGAGAGCCATCTCTATACTTAGGAGGAGGAAGGGGCATCAGCAGAAAGAATAACTGACTGCGGTAAGCCATTTTGTTTCTCCATTTACTTTGTCTTGATCTTTTGCTACAGGGGTTGAGCCGTGCTTGGAGAGCACCACCATTGTCTTTTTTTCATCCTGATTATTCACAAAAATGTAAACCTTTCTTGGTATTGGTAGCGGAGTTATCTAGAAAACAATGAGTCAGAATTTTGATGGCACCTGGGAGAGTACACCAACATTGAAGATGGGCATTTGAGAAGCAGAAAGTTTTGCCATTGTCTGTTATACACGGATGCTAAATACGGATTTAAAGGTCTCATCCCAGGTTTAAATGTCCGTAAACACGAACTCAGTGCTTAAATTACCCAGATTTAGTACTTAACTTGAATTTATTCAACTCTCAACTTCAAGGATTAATTTGATGCATGATAAAAAAAAAAAGCCCGGAATAACATCCGTGTAAGTACTTAATATGTATTGAGCATTGATTAGTCGATAGAGAAAACATCCTCTCTACCTAGGAATGTCTATGGTTGTCAGTGCTTTCTGGGACTCTGGCCAGGAAATCAGCATTTTGATTTCTCTTCCCCCAAACCTGGTGCACAGATTAGCCGTGGGATGGTTCAAAGATATCTCTAAAAAGGAACAAAAATCATAGCGGAAGAAGGCAATGGAATTCAGCAGTGAAGCACCATGCGATTTTTCAGTCATTTGTGTTAGTCTAAACTCATACAATTTTGATTGCAGATTAATTATTATTCTGAATTATAAAGGTCTGGGTAAACAGGAACCAGGGATTAAAAATTCGAGATTTTAAATATGGGTTAGTGTCTGTGTAAAAACAGCCATCGTCTTTAATGATAGAGGAATGTGCCCTGAGTTTAGGCAGTGTATAAATAAATATAGTTTGCCTTGGAAACCGGTTTCCTTTGATCTTGGCTGGGGTTCTCATGATTTATAAGTTATGAGTTTGGCCTATCTGAGGAATGAAGTCTGCAAACCTCTAGAAAAAACTGCACAAAATGTATCCCAGAATTTGGCAGCTATGAAATGTCATGAAACACTGTATTGAATCTGCTTTTCATATCAGCCAGTTATTTTTAAGTTTAGCTGGGGCTTTTAGCTGGTTGCAGAATCCTGCTCGAGAATGCTGCCATGAACGTTACCACAGCATGGAAGTTGAGTTTTCCTTAGAGACCATTGGGCCTCATTTAAATTCAGGATCTTAGTAAAAACTTCTGTTTATTTTCTTCATTAGCATTCAGTTACATCATAAGGGTCAAATCATCTCTCCTCATTCCAGAATCCCCCATGTAGAAACAAAGGAGGAGGAAATCTCTGCAAAGTTCTTCAGGCATCATCATCATCATCATCATCATCAGGGTTAAGGTTTCCCCCTATTCTGTGGAAAAGCCGCAGGCCTGCTTTCCAACCAGGATTCTACTTAGAGGTTCTGTCCTGATAAATCACCCATGAGCCCTGAAAGGGGCATCCACAGAAATGATAACAGAGTCAAGAACTGTATTATTTTTCTGAATTGCAATATCCATCCTGTTTCCATCTGTCCAACCTGTCTACTCCTTTGTTCTGTAACTACGAACTCTGTCCCCTGCTGCCCTTTTACACTAAATGGATGGATCTACACTGTCTTCCATAGGTCGCTTTTAGATGAGCGGGTCGCCATTGCACAACCTGCTCGTGCAATGTTTCAAAATCCCGCAACATGGGATTACACGTGACAGCAGTCAGGGATCATGCGCATGAGAGGCAGTAGTGCATGATTTGCCAACCGTGAATTAAATACCCCGATTGCGAGGTATTTAATTCACGGTTGGCAAATCATGTGCTACCGCCTCCCATGTGCATGATCCCCAAACGCTGTCACGTGTAATCCCGCGTTGCGGGATTTTGAAACATCGCACGAGCGGGTTGCGCAACGGCGACCCAATCATCTAAAAGCAGCCTATAGTCTGGCAAACGAAAAGACATTGCTTCAGAGGCAACTGAGCATTCTGCCATGTGTAAGGTGGAATTTTCTCACACACATTTTCCTCTTTGTACATGTAGGTACATATACACATGAGGAATGTAAATGGGTGAGGCCCAAAGGCAGTAAAAGAGTGAAAAGACTGAAGCTTGTACCTTGATTTCCAAGGGACCAGACATGAATCATTTTGAATTTCACTGCAAATTAGAACCAGGAAAAGAGACACTAAACTAAGTTGCATTCCATGAGTTTATGGAGATTGCATCTGGGGGAGAGAAACTCTAAGATGATCTTGTGCTGGCACTTTTCCTTCTCAGATGAATTAGGTTTTGGGGTTGGGGGGTAGGGTTAGGGGTGGGGGAAGGGGAGAGATTTGATGGATTCAAGGTGTAGGGAATATTTAACTCCTCTTATTTACTGTATTGGCTTCAATTTCCCCCCCCCCCTTTTTTTTTTTTAAATTGGAAGTTTGAGTCAGATTTTTCTTTTGCTGTGAATCTACAACTTCTTAAAGAGAAGGCTAACCAGTTAAACTAGAGAGATTCTGAGGTTTTCCGAGATAGGATAAATACGTAGAGACGCATTCCATTCAGGTAGGAACTGAGCTTGCCAAGTATTGTATATTCTACTAACATCATGAAATGAAATATTGAAAGCTTCTTTCCCTTCCCCTCCCTTGATAGCGCTGTGTCCTTCCCCCATAATGTTCGGTTCAGGAATATTGCAGTTTATAGCGTATGTTTTCCTTGTCATGTTTCAGATATTTATGTGTTTTTCTCTTTTTATTTGTATTTCCAGTTGAAACTGTACTTTGGAACAATTTTTTTTTTTTATAGCAAGTAGTTGGTTGCGATAAGCGTACGTGAGCTTAGTTTCCTCAGCCCCAGCAGTGTTTCTGAATAGAATGATACAGACAGGGCTAACAAATTGTTTGTCTGTCCGAGCTGTAGTTTTTGGTATCTATCATTCATAAGGATTTTGAAAATAAAATTTGCTTTGATAGGAGTTGTTTTGACTTGGGAGAATGAAAGGACACTGCTGAAAATTGCATCCGACTAGAAAAGCTGGGAAAAGCTGATGTAACCACAAGAAATCAAGTAGTACTGAAAGAAGCTAAAAATAGGAGGATATTTTAAATACCAAAGTAATTTTGTTCTGCATTTGCCAGAGAAGAGTTATTTTTAATTCTACACAATTTGGTAAGAAATTGTTAATTTCTAGCACCAGTCTGAAATATGTGCATATATGTATTGAATTCACTCACATATACAAGTATTTATATTGTAAACGCACTTATTGAACTAGAGATTTTGCACTAAGTTCTCTCTTCTCAGGGACAGGTTTTCCTGGACGTTGCTCCTGAAAATAATACCTAATGCATGACATGTCCTGCAGCAATGTTTCTTCTTTCTTTGAATGAATATTATATTTAAACACCCCCAAACTACAACCAATTTAAGGAGCACTGTTGGAGCAAGAAACACAAGATGAAGCCAATATATTGTCACTGAGCTGATTTTGACTTCTTAATTAAATGCATGTTATTTTTTTTAAAAGAATTCTTTAAATTTTTTGTATTTGGAAGGAAAATAGATTTTTTTCTTTCTTTTTTTTTTAACCTTTTGTTTTTAGTAGTAGTAGCCTAGTGATAGGCTAATTTCAAAAATTCAAAGTAATACATGCGAAGGCATTTTAAATTTAAAAGTATAACAAGAACACAACAAGAAAATTGAAGGATATTTTAAATTTTAAAATACCTTGAAAAATTTAATTCTGATTCTGACTCGATTAGACAACAGTTTTGTCGTTAGGAAATAACTATCTAATTCACAGAGATGCTGGAAGTAACTTTTGAAAATGAAAGCCACTATATATTGTGCACACTAAATATTAGTAGCAGTTACTCTACATTGTCCAATAAGACAGGAACATTTCCCAAATGGAAAACTGAGCATATTTTTCAATTTTAATGTTTTTATTTTCAATTCGTGGATAGATAAAATTATGCATATTTATGATGGGGAATAACAGACAATAACTGACAATAAATGTCAAAATACATTCTTGGAAAACTGGAATGGCAAGGAGTGATCACAGAACTATTTTTCAAAATGTGTAATGTAGTCCTTAATCATTGCTTCAATGTAATTTTTCTGAAGTATTTTATAATGTATTCATAAATTTAGCTTAATTATTTTTAAGTGGACGGACAATATTAAAAGTGAAACTTCATTAAACCAACCTGTTAAAAATTCTCTGCCAATTTTCCATGCAAATAATAAGAGTGCTGCTTAGTAAGGTTCTAACAATGCACATTTTTAGAGCTCCTTCAGAGTGGATCTTAAGGTAGATCTCGTGTGTATTTATTTTCTTGAGAATGTGTATTACATTTGAGCAATAGTGAGAAATACAGTTAACGCATCACTAAAATTTGCCGTTAAAATGGGCAAAGTATTAAGGAAACAAAAAAAATCATTTAAAACTGAAATATATAAATATAGTTTGGAGTATAAATGCACGCAGACACCATACAGATATAAAAGCATGCAGTAAAGACTGCACATTTTTAAAATTTGGAAACAAACTTGCATATGCCTTTTAAGAAGAATTTAGTAGCAAGTTTTTTTGTTGTTTTGTTTCGTTTTGTTTTCCTTTTGAAAATAAAGCCCAAGAATCCATGCTGGGCATATACTACCTTATTTAAGACTTTGGTCTGACTTAAAACCTTTGGAAGGCATTTATGGCTGTGATTTATGTTTACAGTAGACACAGAGTGTCCACCTGCCAATTTATTAGGTGTTCACACTAACTAGACATTTAGCCCCCACTCACAGCATGGTCTCAGAGAATGTGGAGCCTGCCGTGCAGGCAAACGCAGTCTAATGTGTGCCCCATGTGTCCAAGTCCCATCAGTTAGGTTGCAGGCAGTGCCTCCATGCATACAGGTCCACCAGGTACAGGTATGCTGGTGCATGCGTACAGGTCCACCAGCACCATAGAATCACAGTCAAAACTCCTAGAGAATCTGAGGAGTGACTGCTTCCTGCCCCTCTCTCTGTTCTTGCTTTCACTGGTGCTGCCACGTGGGGGCTGCCCACCAGCGCATGAAAGACACGCCGAGGGGTGCCCATTTATTAGGCTCGAAACACAAAACGCATGAGTGGGGATTGACTGGGGACTGCACAGACTGAACCTGGACTGCAGGAGACTAACATCTCATTAGTTAACAGTGCAACCATAGATTGCAGTCCAGCTCCCTGTTATGCTGGCGCCAGACGGGCACAGAGAACTGTGTACCAGGAGAACTGAACCAATAGCTGCCCTGTGTAGATGCAGACTCCAAGCACACTGGCGTTATGCAATGAGCAAGCTGCCCTATAATGGTGCTAGCCAGGGCCACATCCCCTATGCCAGAAGGGCCATTGCACTATGGCAAAACAATTAGGCCCACAAGAGCAGTTATTGAATGTATACCTGTCATGGGCACCCATCTCAATGCCCACAACCACGCCAGAGCCCCCAGCCTCCTTGGTGACATGCGACAAATGGCAGACAACAACTCACTACACCTGGTCTGAGCAGATGCATTGCCGGTATGCCCCCAGCATGAACATAACAGTCGCTATTGGGTCCGATACTGGGACACAGGAAGTAGGGCTGTTCATGTCATTTTCATTATATCAATAATGAAAACAAAAATTGTCATTTTTGTTATTGCAATAACAAAAACAAAAAATAATAACAAAATCAATAACAATAACAAAAGTAGTTATTGATTTCGTTATTGCCTGGCAGCTGCTTTTTGGAAGGAAATGTGGAGAGGGAGGAGGGAGCAGACATTTCAGAACCAGAAACAGTGTTGAACTCTTGAATGGGGAGGGGAAGGATCTGATGGATGTATCGCTGGCCAATTAGCAGCGGAAGCGGGTCCCAGCAGTTGAATGGCACTCTGTGATTCCTCCCAGAACCAATCAGGAGGGCTGTGGCGGAGGACACTGAAACCCTTAATAATGAAGGGCTGGGCTGCTTCATTTTGTGTTCGTTTTCTTGCTTGTCAGGGTGCATTTGCAGAAGTTGCTGGTGCTTGCACTAGAAATCCTCCAATATATATCTATCTATCCCTTATTTCCTTCCCTACCACCCAATCCTTATTCCTAAGGTACACACACACATTTTTATATATATATATATATATCCCCCTGTCCATTTATTATATAGATATAGATATTAGTTGTATATATCTATATAGAGAGAGATTCAATATTTAGATACTAGGCTGTTTTATTATATATATTAGGATTATAGGATAGGAATATTTTGTATTCTACATAGGTTAGGTTTAGCTTAGATTCTGTATTTTCAGTCCGCAATAGCTGCCTGAAACTTATATGCACAACCACTCTCCATTATAAACAGGGGACTGCTGAACCCCCAATTTTGAGGAAACCGCTTGAGCTACATTGCTGAAAATGTATCCATGGCTATAAGTTGTGAGGACCATCATATGCACAAAATTTGAAGAAGTTCCATCAGGAAAATAAAATGTTATGACTGTTTTAACGTTAATTGGTTGTGGTCAAAATGCAGTGTCCTCTGGAATTTAATTAATTAATATCTCCTCCCCCTGGATGAGTTGAGCCCCCAAACTTCACAGGATTGGCGCATGAGATCAATAACAACAGCTTCTGAAATATTATACTGATTAGTGCAGCCAAAACTGAGATATTAATGATTAAAAAATTAGTTCTGCAGCCTTGCACATGCGCACTTGAGCTCCTCTCCCCCGTCAGAGAGCTGGGGAAGGGGAACTCTGTAAACACTGACTATTGTAGTCTCCCCCTAGTTTATGCACTGTGCTGGAAGGCAAGCATACCTCCCCCCACCCCCAGGCAAAGCGGAGTCAGCACAGCTTGCTGGGGCTGGAGCCAGCACAGCCGCGGCTAACTGGGGCCCCGCAGTTGCATGGCTGGGCGGCAGGCTGCAGCCAGATTCTCCCCCAATAAGTTGTTCTGCCTCCCCTCCCTGGATCCTGTCCCCATCCCTCACCTTCCTCTCCCTCCTAGTAGGGGATTGGGCTGGGAGATAAGGATGTTTGTTTACAAACAGCTCTGCCCATGTGCTGATCAGAAGGTTGTTACCTAGTAAAGAAGGTTCTTCGATATGGTTCCAAACATTCTCACAACTGGGTTGTGTATGCTCATCCTGTCCAAATAATAGACTGCATGATGGTTCGAGCTCCTCTAGTATAAAAAACACTCTTCCCCTCAGAATGACAGTTCCTTTCCCCCCTTTCTAGAAATATAAGAAAAAAATTGCGCTGGAAGGGTGGGTGTTGTGAGAATGTTCGGAGCCATCTCAAAGAACCTTGTTTACAAGGTAGCAACCTTCTGTTCTTCGAGTGGCTCCTCACATGTTATAGGTGGGGGTCCGTGGGCACAACAGTGAATGGACGGGCCATGCACACGGCTGCACACGCATCCCCACTCACCCCCCACTCATCCACACCCACAGAGTAACCGTCATTACCCCCAGTTGCTCCGTGCGTGGGGAGGAGTGGGAGGGGGAGGTGAGTGGAGATGTGTGTTAGGCAGGCGCGCATGCATCCTCACTCACCATGAATGCGTGCACCGCATCGTTCATACAGGGCTCCCCCACCCATGAACACACAGAAATCTGCGTGTTCATGGGTGGGAGAGGCCTGTGTAAAAAGGGCCATATTTTCACAACTGTCTTACTTATACTATCTTAGGTAGGAATTTAGAATGTAAAGCTATATCTATTCTATCTTGGAAAATAAATCTGCAAATAATATGGTTCTGAGATTATTATGGCTGCTATTTCACTAACTTTTCTTAATGAAGTTATTGCTAACAGGAATACTGTCTTTAAACCTGCACCCCATAACCAGTTCATTTGCGCCCCCTCCCCATATAATGAATTCATGCTGCCCCGGGGGCACAAATTAAATGGTTAAGGATGGGGGGGCAGCATGAATTGATTATATGGGGGTGGAAATGAACTGGTTATGGGGTGGGGGCAGCATGAACCAATTATGGGGGCACAACTTCCCTTCCTTGGGACTTTATTAAAGGGTTCCCCAGGAATGGTGGTGCTGGAGGGAGTGGGCTCGATCCCCAAATGGGGTGGAGCCCAGAGGCAGTTATTTGGGTAATAACTGTGGCTCTAGTCTGGAGCGGGCGGGGGGGGGGGCTGCTGTGGGACTCCAGAGCT
>QEPC01004800.1:2591895-2608137 GCA_003113815.1 Sphenodon punctatus | reverse complement strand
GACTCTGCAGCTCTTCTCCCTCCTCCTCCTCCCCCTCCCCTTCCCATTTTCCTTATGTGGGCATTGCCTTGTGGCACTTTTGGCTTCGTTTGCCCTCAGTCTGCCATGTCAGCTTCCCACCCCGCCCTGCCCTGGTGACTTCTGGGGGTTCTGGCCACGGTCCGGGATCAGCATCACATCTGTTGCGTTGTCCCGGGTCATGGTCCAGCTGTCTGTTTCCTTGCCATGGTTCTGCTCCCATCACATCTGTTTGGGGCATGTCTGAACCACGGGTGGGGGTTGGGCGGCTCACCATGGTTAGGAATCCACCGTGGCAACCCGGGAGCACTTGGCATCTGAAATTACTGGTTTGTAATGTGCTGTGTCCGTGGCTTCCCTGTCCTTGTTGTGTGTGCTCGACTCTGCAGCTCTTCTCCCTCCTCCTCCTCCCCCTCCCCTTCCCATTTTCCTTATGTGGGCATTGCCTTGTGGCACTTTTGGCTTCGTTTGCCCTCAGTCTGCCATGTCAGCTTCCCACCCCGCCCTGCCCTGGTGACTTCTGGGGGTTCTGGCCACGGTCCGGGATCAGCATCACATCTGTTGCGTTGTCCCGGGTCATGGTCCAGCTGTCTGTTTCCTTGCCATGGTTCTGCTCCCATCACATCTGTTTGGGGCATGTCTGAACCACGGGTGGGGGTTGGGCGGCTCACCATGGTTAGGAAATCACCGTGGCAACCCGGGAGCACTTGGCATCTGAAATTACCCAAAGAATTTGTTTTTTGTTTCTGAAATCATCTGGCTGCAGGAGCAAGACACACAAGTAAGGAGAAGAGAATTTGTTTGGCCTTTCCTTTTGTCTGCTCACCCACACAGGGAATACAATCATTTTAGAACGTAGAGGTGAGAAGGATGGATTACTGCAGGAGAGAAAGGCAAGACAAGTTGTCCTCTGCTAAGATGTGTGTCTTGCTCTTGAAGTCAGACAATTTTGGTTCAAAAGGCAATGTTGTTCCTCAGATCCAGCTGCAGGAGAGTCCCTGATCAGACACAAACAAAACTCAAACCCACAGGCTGAATTTGCAAGCTATCCCTAAACCATCTCTCTCTGCTAACAAGAAGAGAGGCAGAAATGCAGTGACAACAGTTCTCTGAAAATCTGATGACCGAGACCAATGCCACTACTGCCCCACAGCCTTTCCCCTCCCTCCTCCACTCCCAGACTATTCTGGGGAAAACCCCATCCATCTTAAGTGCTGGGGAATCCTTTCAGACCACTGGCTGACATATGGATCCTCCCCAAGATCCCTCATCAGCTGTGACCCCTGACTAGAATATGCCCTGAGCCAAAATTTCAACGAGGCTTCCATAGCAACCTGTGACCAGGGTTTCTGTCCCAGTTCAGACCTGATTGCAGCCAAAGGGGTACCCTGTGGGGCGCCAAGCAGCCTCTGGAGAAGCCCTGATTGAATCCTGTCTATCTGCCCTAAACAGAAGGGAGCCCACGTCTCGGCCCCATAAAGAAGTTGGGACCGGATTTTGCTATTGTAAACCTGTAATGCAGGGAGGACCGTCGTTCTTCCCTGTCTGCAAAAAAGGCCACCTATAGATTTTGCTGGACCCTGTACTGCTCTTAAAGCCCTAGTAACATGAGCGTGCCAACTACCAGACCTGTGAAACAAGACCCCCAGGTACCGAAAAGCTGGTACCTGCTGAATAGAGGATCCCTCGATATACCAGGACTGGATTTTGCTTTTAGAGGAGAAGACCAATATCTTGGATTTGTCATCATTTATGACTAAGGAGTTGTCATGGCAAAAGGCCACAAAGGCCTGTAATTGCCGAGAGAGTCCTACGCGTGTCTGAGAGAGCAGCGCGACATCATCGGCATAGCATAAGCATCCAATGCGCTGCGCTGCCAACTTTGGGGGGGGGGAGGGGAGCGTGGATCGGCCATGGCAGGTATAACTTCGTTAATGAAATAATTAAAAAGGGACAGAGCCAAGACGCATCCCTGTCTTACCCCTACTGAGGTTGATATTGGCGGAGTACTATGCCCTTGGTGATCAAGTTTGACCACCAGAGTGGAATGCTTATGTAGTGAGTAAATTAGGGCCAAAAGCGCCTGTCTATGGATGAAGCCTGAAGCTTTCCCCACAGGGCAGCTCGATCCACCGAATCGAATGCTGCCCTGAGGTCCAGAAAAGCCACGAACAAGGCGCCATTACATGCCCTATATTTAGCTGCCAGATGATACAAAATATGACATTGTTCTATGGTGGAGCGGCCCTGTTGAAATCCGGCCTACTCGGGAGCTAACACCCTAGCCTGCTCCATCCAGTCTGTCAATTTCCCCAATAAATATTTAGCGTAGACTTTTGAGTCAATAGATAGTAAACTGATGGGTCTATAGTTGGCTAGGTCCAATTTAATACCCTTTTTGTAAACAGGGATGATAGCTGCTGTATCCCAGACCTTCGGAACTCTCCCACTGTTGTTAATAGCAGTAAATAGGGCTGACAAAACTGGCAGCCACCAGGCCTTATGGGCCTTAAGATGCTCTGCTCGTATAAGGTCCAAGCCTGGGGCACGGTTGTTACAAAGGGAGTCTATCAAGACCTCAACCTCCTCCTCTTTAACCGAGGGCCACAAAGGGGCCTCCTCTGGGATATAACTTATTGGGTCCTGTCGTTGTATCTCTCCTTTGCCGATGGTATTGTAAAGCTTCTCAAAATGGGCCAGCCAGGTTACTGGAGAAATTACTACGGGAGAGTTAATTTTCTGACACCCCCCAGAGGAGCCATTAACCAGCTGTCAAAAACATCTAGCATTCCCCAAATTTGCTGCCTGCAAAAAAGACTTCCATTGGGCATCCCAGAAACCCCACTTTTTACCATTAATTAGATTCCTATATTTAGTCTTATGGGCAACATAGTCAGATGAAAAAACAACTGCACCACTCATCCTATAGGAATGGTGCATCTCCCTCAGTAAGCGTCTAGCCTCCCGGCATTCTCTGTCAAACCATGGCTGGTTCATTCTGTTACTCGGGGGAACTGGGCCCTGAGCCATCCCCCGTAAGTGAGTGTTTAATTCTGCTGTTAACTGAGTATAGAGGTCCAAAACGTCTGAACTTGTGGGGGAAGAAAGGAGCCTCTCACGAAGAAGGGCGATGTGGGGCTGCAACACAAGGGCCTCCAAGGATGCCGACAGTACCTCGCTCCAGCGAGGGGCCCGGACAACTTCGAGATGATCTATATCCCTACACGTATTGCCATTGTGACAGTGGGCAGATTGTAAGCCTGGAGCTGGGAGTGTGAGACTAAGTACCAACGGGAGATGATCCCCTATAAGGGGCGGGCCTACAAAAAAATCAGTGATAAAAGGAAAGACCCTGGGAGTAGCCAGAATGAAATCTACCACACTGGGGCCCTGCATTCCAATGAAGGTGTATTCTCCTTCCAAATCACTAAAGCCTGAACCATTTAAAGCATAAAAATCCTGAGCGATAAGTATCTCAGCTAGCCTTATCCCCAAAGAGTTTATACCCCTATCTTTGGATTTTCTGGGGACTAGGAAGTCCAATGGAGTAAATGTTTGCCCATCCGAATAAGGAGCCATAGCTTGGTCATCATGGCCCATTCTATCATTAAAGTCCCCTGCTAGAACTGTTAAAGCCTCTGGATATTTGGTGGAGAGACCTTGAAAAAATTGCTCCAGCCTATCTCACATAGAGGTCTGAAATGAGCTAGCATTACAAGGTGGAATATATACATTCAAGATTATTACAGTAAGCGTGCCAATCCTGGCGACAAATCCTAGAAGCAGGTGAGGGGGTGATAGATTTTCCAGTATCTTAAACAGGGAGCTGTGGGCCCAAAAGCAGCCTAGACCTCCGCAGGGGTGCCCCTTGGATTTCCAATGAACAGCTGGTAAAAAATGGGAAGTGTACCCCTCTAATTCTAAAGGATTTTTAGCCCAAGTTTCCTGTATCAAGATAACAGAGAACCTTTGGATGTATATCAAGAAGTCAGGATCATTACAATGTCTACTCCAGCCTGCTACATTCCAAGAACACACTGTAAGATTATTAATGGTATTAGATAGTCACGACTGGGATGATATCGCTGGATCTGGATCACATGTGCCCAGACACCCTATTGGGGCATTCTCTGATTAACATGATTGCTGAGGGGCTTGGTTGAGGCCCTGATCTGAACTAGGGAAAGAGGGAACCATGCCCATTTGAGAGACCACCCTGTCCCCAGAAGGACCCTCCAAGACACAAATCTGGGTCTGGGACTGACAGGGGGCTGTTACCAACTGTGATTCCAGCGAGAATCCAGCCAACTGTCTACACCGCCGGTCAGACCATTGCACACCCACTGGGGTAAAATTTGGATTTCCCTGGTTGGCCATCAGTGGGGAAGCCGTGGCCAACCGGGGCCAAACCTGGACATTGGATAAAAGGGGAAGAGCCTCTGTTTTTGTATAGGCTTTGTAAAGGAAAATCCCCCAAGTTGCAAGTAACTTGGCCTGTAACCACAATCTAGCCACTGTGGTTACTGAGTTGAAATGAACCAGGACCCTATGGAAACCTGGCACCGAGGGTAAAGATAAGTATCAAACAATACATCCTCGGGAAAATGAGTGCCCCAATATACAAGAAAGATGTTGCTGTATTAAATACTTTGAGACCAAGCCGGAAGATGGCCCGAAGGTAAGGGGGCTACATAAAAGGCCAATGCATGAGTGTCCAATTGCAAAGATTCCTGGTTCTTGTGAAAAACAGACCCATTTCTATCAAAGCCACCTGGACTTGAAGGTTGAGGGCTAATATCACCTTGAACAGTACCTGCTTCTGGGGTCCTAAAAAAGTTCCTGAGGGTAGACTGCCGAACCCTGGTCTGGGAACGGGTCTCCATTCTTTCTTTCTTTTGCCTCATGCCCATGACTGTCAAATGGTAGGAAGTGCCTCACTAGCCCAACAGACTGGAGGCTACAGTGGACGGGCAGCCCAGGCCCAGCCTCTGCCTAAGGCCTAAGGCACGCCCTTGTGCGCGACTCCCTTAGGCGTGATGCACTGGCGTGTGCCTACGGCACCGCCGTAGGCTCAGCAACGCTTTTATAGGTTCAAGGAGGGATGACAGCGCAAGCGCTGGGTTCACAGGTGCTGTCAGGGCTCCCAGGATTCCTCCAGGTTAGTCTGGTAATTGGCTGATTGGGGCGCTGCACGGTGCTGGGGCAGATGACAATGCCAGGGGCTTCACCCAACGAGGCAGGACACAGGCAGATGACTCAAGCCTTGGTCCTCCAGCCCCATTCCCTGTCGAGCCCTTTCATAACATGAGTAGGGAATCTAAACATTCTGAGAGAGAGAGATTTAGTTACAAAGGCACAGGATGATCACTCTGTATCTGTGTATCACCCTGTATCTTGGTGGAGACAAAGTAGTGCAAATGATAACTTTTCTTGGACCAACTATTGTTGGTGGAAATGTGCAAGCTTTCAGACCTCACAGCATTCTTCCTCGGGCAAATAGGAGTCAGAACTGAAGATATGAGTAAAGTACACGGGCTATATATAATGTAACCGGGGGGCGGGGGAGGCAAGGGTGATAAATGAACCAATGAACCATAGTAACAGAAGGTGAGAACAGGGGGAGATAAGCAATAAAAAGGGGAAGCGTGTGAAGGGAGGGTGGGGTACATTAAAAGATACAGGAAGGTAGTGAGTGAATAAGCACTAGAAATAAGGTGTGACTGTTGCTGAAGATACTAGGCAAAGTACAGTGGGGGTTGTAAGAGATAATGGTAACAGAAGGAGTAGGGAAGTGAGAAACTGGAGAAGGGGGAAAGTATCTTGAAATTAAATTAAATTCAGAGTTTTCACTATACAAATTAGCACAAATACAGCAGTAACACCATTGAGGCCTCAATGGGTAAAACAGAATTGACAGAAGACTCCTTTGGTCCACTGTGGCACAGTCCCTGCCTTCACATGTGTGCAGGCACTGCCAGATGTTGACCTGGGGGTATCCCAGGTCATGATGGCAGCAAACCCAGACTCTCACCTCGGCAAAAAGCAGAAGTCACAGCCTGGATTAGGGCCTGTCTGACCAGGCCAAAGCAGGCCACAGCGAGCTATCACATGTGTTTTGGCCTGCATGACCTGGCCCGGATTGGGTCCACCATGGTGGCCATCACTGGCCACCATGGCTGCCTGACATGATGGGGGGCGGGGCTCTAGGAGCAAAGTGGGGATGGGGACAGCTGATGGCATGTCTGTTGCAGCTGCCACTTGGGCTGGGCTGCCCATGCGGCGGGACGTCTCTCCCAGAAGCTCTCAAGCGTGGCTGGTGACCTGAGCCATCCCTGGCTGTGTCAGTGGCGGGTTCCCAACCCAGGCTGCGTTGTGTTGGCAGCATACCACCACGATGTGTGGTTTTATCCACTGTTGCAATGAGCTCTAGAGGTAAATAGGCTATTTGGAATAGCTTCACATTCGTGGAGTTCATTAGTGACATGATGCAAATCCTCCTCCGCAGAAATCAATGGGAGTTTTGCTGTTGGCTTCAGTTTGTACCAGATTGCAACTGTAATAAGAAAGGAAAAGTGAAGATTCAAGGGAAACTGCTATATACACATACCGTATAAATGGATCCAGTAAAAAGCATTTACCAAAGCTGGTTTACATAGGCTATGCACTTTTATACTCTTGAAATATAACTCATAAGAATTAATATGTTCTATTTTTTTCCAAAGTTGCTAGCCACCTAAAGCTATCCCTTTTGTTTTTGTGGCTTGTACAAGAATTGGAAGAAATAAGGCTTTATTCTGCAATGGCAAACAGTATTATTCTTTATTGCACATGCCTATGCTAAGTCATTGTAAAGCATCCTAGTTTAGGACTTTCACTTACGCTGAAAGCTCCGTTTTACTGTATGTTCACTTTCTAAATGAATAAGAGTTTTCTTTTCTTTTGATTTCTACAAGGACTTGAAGGCCCTGGTCCTGCAAATATTTAGCATGTTTCACTTCACTCACATGAAGAGTCCTGGGGTGTATGTAACAGTAACATTAAAATCATGTGTGAGTGTTTATAAGATTGTGGACTAAGACCTTTTTTTACACAGACACCCCCCACATACACACACTGGGTGTGTGGGTGGGTGGTATCCATGCACACACTGCGGTGGTGGGTGGGGGTGTGTGCTTGCTCCTGGCACACACATACCTCCACCCATCACCCACCCATGAAGCCATCTGACAAAACAGAGGAGGCTCCATGGGTGGAGGTGGGTGGAGATGGGTGTGAGCCTGTAGGAAAGGGAGCCCACCCACCTCCACCCACCGCCGATGCACACCCATCCTCCCACCCAGCAGCGCCATGTGAAAAAGGCCTAAAACTCATATGGACAATACTTCATGACATAGTGGGAAGGAAATGAAAGTAACTCATGAAGGGAGCCTTAGTCTCCTTCACTGCAAACAGAGGTCTTTCTGTGCTGGCTTGCTATAGGGCTCTAGACCACAGGAACATCTATTTAATTATTTATTTATTCCATTTTTTTGCCCTTCCCATTAAGACTCAGGGTGGTTTACGCCATATAAAAATATATATAAAAACAGCTAAAATGTCCCTATAACCCCCAACCCCTCCCCTCGCCCCTCTACCCAATCCCACCCAAACTTATCCCTGCCTGCCAAACACCTGGTCAAACAAAAAGGCCTTACATTGCTTCCAGAAGATGAGCAAGCTTGGGCTTAGATGGATCTCCAAGGGGAGTTCCATAATTGTGGGACAGCCACTGAGAACGGCTCGGTGAGTGACCTTGTTGCGGAAATTTCACAGGCAGATGGTACCTGCAAGAGGGTGCTCCTGACCGACCTTGGAGGCCATGATGGAACATGAGGGAAGAGGCGGTCTTTCAGATACTTGGGGCCCAAACCATTTAGGGCTTTATAGGTCAAAACCAGCACCTTGAATTGTGCCCATAAAACTATTGGCAGTCAGTGTAGACTCTGGAGCACTGGTGTGATGTGTTCCTGGCAGCCCGACCCAACAGAAGATGAGCCTCTGTGTTCTGCATCAACTGCAGCTTCTGAACAGTCATCAAGGGCAGCCCCATGCAGAGCACATTGCAGTACTAGTCTAGCCTCAAGTTTACAAAGGCATAGACAACAGTGGCCAATTTGCAGACCACAACTGGTATCTTGTCAATATAAGAACATTCATCTGTATTAATTTAATATGTGAGTTTAAATTGAATTGAAATGGATCCATTAATCCAGGTTAAACCACTTCGTGGTTTAAACAAAGAAGAGGAGAGTGCCCCCTCTCCAAAGCCTGTGGTCACTCGATGGGACTCCCACTGCTGCTGCCATCTGCAGGCTCCACATTGGATCAAAACAGACAGGCAGGTGTTCTCCATGGTGCGGTCTACCCATGCACCCACCTTCACTTCTCCACCATTGTTCACACAACGCTCTAGGCTGGCACCCACAACTCCATGGTGCTCCCTGTGGCCCCTACCCCACCCCCGCAACACACAGGATGTGGTTCCACATTTCCCAGGTTGATGCCGTGTGGATCAGTCCCACGATGAACATCTGGTGGCGCCACAACAAACAAGTAGGTGAATCCAGACTAATGGGGGCCAAAGTGGGGCAGTATCTCATTTGTTAACACGCTCAATTTAGATTAAGAGTATGTGTGTTCTTAATACTTATCTTCAATTAGGAACAGTTAGAATAACAAGGAAAATAAATGGAAACACTTATGGAAAGTAACTAAAAAAAACACACAAAAACACTTTTGATCCAATTTCACAGTGCCTAAATGGGCATTTAACCTAATGTATCTAATCTGCTTTAACTAATCTTAACCAGCTGTCCATCTAGACTTTGAATCATGTTCCAGCAGCTTCCCAGACTTACCTTTCCCTTTCTTTCACAAATTACTTTCCTTTGATACTTATTTTTAAGACTTGAAATTCTGACACTTTGGGTAAAAACATGTGACAGTGGTCTGCTGTGGCCCGTTTTGACGCACTTTACACTTGATCTCACCTGCACATTTGTGCAGGTGCTGCCAGATGTTGGCCCAGAATTGCCCCAGACTGTGTTGGTGGCTAGCCCAGGTTCTCACCCCCCGGACTATGTCCAGGTCACAGCAGGTCAAAGTGGGTTACAGCAGGCTATCACGTCTGCTGTAGCCCGACAGTTATGCCCCAGATCTGCTATGACTGTCCAGCCGCACATTCATGTATCTCCCAACCCAGCCCGGCCACAGGCACCTGTGTTGGGTGGCTCGATCCAGTCCAGATCTGCCCCAGCTTCCCAACCCAGGTAGGTCCGCCTCCACATGCTTGTCATGTCTATTTCCACTATATGAAGCCTACTAAAACTGAGCATCAATGAATCAATTCTCATTTTACACTAGGGTTCTGTAACTGCTACCCAGAAGGAAACAAAATAATGACAAAAAGTTTATAAAAAGTGACCTAGACACTAATCTTCCTTTGGTCAGAAACAAACAACAGCTGAGTGGAACCAGACAAGCAATTCAGAAAGGATGAGAGGAGATGAAAAGGGAGTTGCTAGGGTTTAACTCTGCTGGGAGCTATGGATAATTTTCATTTTCCATTTTACATACATATGGTTCCTGCCCTCACCCACCCAACTCCTCTATTTAGTGGACCATGTGGGTTCAATCAAAAGTTCACTGATTGGTTTTAAGGAGGCAGAGATCTGAACTCTTCCTGAATTGGTACATTCATTTGTTACATACTGATAATTTGAACTAATATCAAGCACATGTGTCAAAGAAAACCTCTTCTTAAAGGTGAACTGCAAAGGCACAAACATGTGTCTTTGTGAAAATAATCTTGTAGAACAGAGGTGGGGAACCTCAGGACTGGGGGCCAAATGTGATCCCTGCCAAGTTTTTTTGTGGCCCCTTTCCAGTTCCTGGATCTGCTCCCTGAATCCAGTTCCTATCCAAAGCACTGAAAAACTGAGCTCAGGATAAGGGAACAGAGATGAGGGTATGAACACAAGGATAGGGAGCAGATCCATAATTCCTGAGCACACCCATAAGCACTTCTGCCCCCAACTTCTATGTGGCCTTCAGAGCTTGAACTAATTTTTAAAGTGGCCCCTGCCAGGGAAAAGGTTCCCCACTACTGATGTAGAAGGATGGCTTTGTATATTTCCCAAGTAATGTTTTTCTGCACTGGAAATATCTAGTCTTTTCTTTGTCAGGAAAGGGACTAACTTTGGCAGATCCCACTTGAATGTTGATCTCAGAATTCAAACCAAAAAACGTAGCTGTTTCGCTCTTCTATTAGAAATGGGAGAAGATGTTTGCGTTTTACATAGCAATCCTCTGTGGGGATAAGCTTGACTGTGCACTGGCAATTACAGCAGGTGCAAGTCTTGTTGAAGTGAATGGGACTCCATGCTGTGTGGCACAATCCCGATGAAGGTTAATGCTGCCAAGCAGGCTAAGACCATATTTACCATGTAAACGTTCCTGTTTAGAGAAAAGATTCTATTATTTTAAAAGGTTTATGCTTATGCCCATTAGTGTAGCTAGAATACAGCTTTCTTAGACTGCATTCAGACCTGCAGTGGCGGTGGTGGCAGCGGGAGAGGTGAGGAACATGCAGCAATGCAGAGGAGCCGGCGGCGGGGGAAAAAGCTGGTGCGAATGGGGATCTGCCGCGGCTTCTCTTGCACATGTCAGGGCAGAATTTTGCCCCATGGACACTGTCCATCCCACCTATCAGGCTCGGAACGCTATAGGCAGCCAGTGCAGAGCCCGGAGCACTGGTGTAATGTGCTCTCTACGGCCTGTCCCCGTCAGAAGACGGGCCGCCGTATTCTGCACAAGATGTAATTGGCGGAAGGCTCCCTTTGCCACTGCCGCCACCTGACAGTTTTGAGGTTGATAGAGCAGTGGGTGGGTTGAAACTACTGCTACCAGCGGGTTTAGGGGCGGAGCCTAGCCAGTAGGCCATGGAGCAGAGCCTGGCCAATGGTTAGGCTTAACCCAGCAGCAAGGAGTTCCCGGAGTTAACATTGGATGGATGTTACATTAGTTAATGCTGGGAACTCCTTGCTGCTGCGTGAAGCACTGCCACAAAGCAGCAACATTGTTACCGGGGTAGGGGACTCAGGCGTACACACGTTCACCCTGTCACGGGGGTGCGAGGTCAGAGCAAGGAGCGATCGGAGACGAATGCCCGTCAGGATAGTGTGTGGGCCCTTCCTTGTGCAAGCACAATTGGAAGTCAGGCCCCTATCATCATAGGGCGCTGCTGACCACGGACCCACGGCTGCCCCACACGCGCTCGCACACTCAACACACTCACGAGGTTGGGAGCGTGGGGAATTCACCCCTGGGGGTGCAGGGGCCCAGGACAGGGGGAAGGGAAGCAGGACGCGGGCACTCACCTCCGAAGCGTAGGACACCACTACAGGGAAAGGCAGGGCACTCACTCTCTCACGTAATTCCACTCTCACCGTCACACGTTCAAGGAATTGCAGGGGTTCAGCGGGGGTTCACACACACGGGCAATGCTTCAGGCACACAGTCACTTCCTTTTCGCTTTCCACACAAGGGGGCCAGTTTCAATCAATCACCAGCGCCGTTCCCCAGGCGGCGCTGGTTCTTATGGCCCAAGCCCCGCCCTTGTACGTGCCCGCAGCCGCTCTGAGCGGCGCTGCGGGGGCGGAGGAATGGTTGCAGCTGGGTTCCCTAGTGGGGGCGGGGCCTCCGCCCGGCGTTCCCTCACTCTTGCTAGGGGCGTTCCCTGTAGCTCCGGGACCCACCCCTCCTGGATCCCTGACTCTAGGGGCGTGGCTCCGGCTCCCGGCCCCACCGTCTCTGCGTGCGGGGGGTGTGCTGCAGCCTCCGGCGGGGCCAGGGAATCTCCCAATGACTGGGTCCCCTCCGGAGCAGCCGGAGGGGAGCCCAAAAGAGCTTCTCGCCCTTGCGGGCTACAAGGTGGGACCGGGGTTCGCGGGGGTTGTTTTGGGGGCCCCCGTCTTCGGTCACCCCGTGCGCCACGTGTGCTGCTGACAGTAACCCCCCCCTCGAGGTCGCCGGATCCCATGCGGACGGGGCCCCGGCTTCTGCGGGTGACGGAGATGAAAGGCGCGAAGCAGCCGAGGGGCCGACACGCTGGAGGCGGGTTCCCAGGAACGTTCCTCGGGGCCGTACCCCAGCCAATCTATTAAATAGTGAAGTCGCCCTCGGCGCAGCTTGGCGTCTAGGATAGCGCGCACCTCAAACTCGGGGCCGGCGACCGACCATTCCGTGGGTCCCGGGGGTGCTGCAGCAGAGGTGCCTTGGGCAGGATCAGCTTTTTTCAACATGGACACATGGAACGTCGGATGAAGCCGTATGTGCGGCGGGAATTGCACCTTGTACGTCACCTCGTTGATTTGTTGGCTAATTGGGAAAGGTCCAATATAACGGACATCTAGCTTGGCTGATGGACGAGCAGACGGATAATGGCGTCGGTCAATCCACACTAAATCCCCTGGACCGAGGGGGGGCTCTTGCCGGCGATGTTTGTCGCCTTGGCTCTTGTAACGTTGCCGGGCTTGGTGCAACACTTGTCGTGCGATTGCTTGAGCCTCCTGAATGCGCTGGACGAGGGCCCCTGCGGCGGGTACGTCAATCCCCGGAGTGTCGCATGTCCCCAATTGAGGGTGGAATCCGTATGTTACAAAAAAGGGCGAAGTGCCTAGCGATGCATTAGGTGCATTGTTGTAGGTAAATTCGGCCAGGGGGAGCCACGTGAACCAGTCATCTTGGAGGTAATTTGTGTAACAACGGAGGTACTGTTCCATATTTTGGTTCACGCGCTCCACCTGGCCGTTTGCTTGTGGGTGGTATGCCGTAGTTGGTTTCAGGGTCACGTGTAGAGCTTGGAAAAGTGCCCTCCAGAAGCGCGCTGTGAACTGTGTTCCCCGGTCGCTAAACATCTCACGGGGCCAGCCGTGCAGCTTGAACACATGTCGGATGCAGAGTAGCGTGGTACGTTTGGCTGACGGCAGTCCCTTACAGGCAATGAAGTGCGCTAGTTTCGTGAGGTGGTCAACTACCACCAGGACGGTAGTATATTGCCGGGAAGGCGGTAACTCAACCACAAAGTCGAGTCCGATGCGTTGCCAAGGGCCTGCAGGTAACGGGAGGACTTGGAGAAGGCCGGCAGGGACCCGACGGGGGACCTTAGTTTGTGCACAGGTGGCACAGGCCGAGACATGTTGTTGTACGTCTTGATGCAGGGATGGCCACCAAAAGGAACGCAGAATTAATTGCTGGGTCCGATCTATTCCTGGATGGCCGGCCGTAGGAGCCTCATGATGTGCCCAGAGGATTTGGGCCCGGCAGGACGGGGGTACGACGATGCGTCCCTGATGACGTTGAAGTCCATCGGTGGGGTCTATCACGAACCCAGTCCCAGGGGTTAGTTCTTGTCGGGTGGCTTCTTGAAGGGCCTTCGAAGACAAGTATGTGGCTGCAAAAGTTTTGGGCTCCAAAATAGGTTCGGAGGGCAAGGTGTCACCTGGTTGGTCCTCACGGTAACGAGACAGCGCGTCGGCCAAAACTTGCAATTTGCCCGGCCGGTAGCGGATGCGAAAGTTGAACCGGGCAAAAAAAAGGGCCCAACGTGCGTGTCGGGCGTTGGCAATGTGTGCACTCTGTAAAAAGGTTAAGTTTTTATGGTCGGTGAGCACTAGTATGGGGTGCTGAGCCCCCTCCAGGTAATGACGCCACGTGGTAAAGGCCGCCTTAACGGCCAGGAGTTCTCTATCCAGAATGGAGTAGTTTCGTTCGGCAGGGATTAGTTGTCGCGAGTAGTAGGCGCAGGGGAGGAATGTGTCCGGGTCTGCAGCTGGCTGCAGGAGAACTGCCCCAATAGCTCTTCCCGAGGCGTCAGCTTCCACGCAAAAAGGTTTTTCAAAATCCGGGTGCTGTAGCAGGGGGGCAGTAGTAAAGGCGCGCTTGAGGAAGTCAAAACTTCGTTGTTGCATCGTTCCCCACTGATAAGGCTGATTCTTCTTTAGGAGTTGTGTTAGTGGTGCCGTAATCTCCGCGTAGTTAGGGATATATTGGCGGTAATAGTTGGCGCTTCCTAAGAAGCGTTGCAGAGGTTTCACCGCCTTGGGTGGGGGCCAGTGCTGAAGGGCCTCTACCTTGGAAGCCTCCATCATAATTCCCGCAGGGCTGATGACAAATCCTAGGAAGTTGACCGTGGTGAGGTGGAAGAAACACTTTTCTCGCTTACAATACAATCTGTTCTGGCGCAGCCGTTGCAACACTTCTCTCACTTGGGACACGTGTTCTTCCAGGGTCAATGAGTAAATAAGAATGTCATCGAGGTAGGCAATAACATAAATGTCCAATATATCCCGAAAGACATCGTTGATAAGATGTTGAAACGCCCCGGGGGCGTTCGCAAGACCGAAGGGCATTACCCGATACTCGAATAAGCCATACCTGGTTCGGAAAGCAGTTTTCCACTCGTCCCCGGGCCGTACCCGCAGCAAGTTGTACGCCCCACGGAGGTCCAACTTTGTGAACAGTCATGCACCCTGCAGGCGGTTCAGTAGTTCCGGTATGAGGGGAAGGGGGTACCTATTTTTCACGGTGATTTGGTTCAATCCTCGATAGTCGACACACGGTTGTAGGCCTCCATCCTTCTTAGCTACGAAGAAAATAGGGGCCCCCGCGGGGGAAGTAGAGTGGCGGATGAATCCTTGTTGAAGGTTGTCATCGAGGTATGTTCGAAGGGCTTGAAGTTCGGGTGCGGCCAGGGCATAAATACGTCCAAAGGGAGGTTCCGTCCCTGGGAGGAGGTCGATGGGGCAATCATAGGGACGGTGGGGGGGGGAGTTCAGTGGCCTGGGTCTTACTGAAAACATCCGCATAGTCCCGATAGGCTGCAGGCAGAACGTCCCCACTGGGGATGCATTCCGTGTCGACGGTCGCCCCCAGGATCCCCCGGGGTCTGGGGCGCAGGCAGTTGGTGACACACCGGGGTGACGAAAACCGGAGTTGTTTGGTAGACCACACTATACAGGGATCGTGGGCCTGTAGCCACGGAGCTCCTAACACTAACTGGAACAGGGGGGTACACACAACATCAAACGGGAGTCGCTCATAGTGGTCTCCAATAACACACCCCAATGGGCCTGTGCAAGAGGTTATAGGTCCCGACACTAAGGGCGAACTGTCAATGGAGTGTACGGTCTCTGGGGGGACCTTGGACTGTGTCGGGATGGACCATCTCGCGACTAGGGAGCTATGAATGAAATTTCCCGATGCCCCGGAATCCACAAGGGTCCACACCACTATGGACACCCGTGGCCCCAGGGCGAGGGTCACAGGGATTTGGAGCTGTGCGCCCCACGGGGGAACGATAAGTGGGGCCTTAAGCACTCCTATGACTGGGGAAACCCCACTCCGCCCCGGTCGTGCCCGTTTCCCAGACCCCAATGATAGGGGGGCAGGGCGGGGCATTCCCCAATAAAGTGGGTTGCTTCCCCACAATAAAAGCAGGAGCGAGAGGCCCTGCGTCGTTCTCGCTCCTCCTTAGACAGGGGGCCTCGAGATGCCCCGAGCTGCATGGGCTCGGGGTCAGGAAGACGTGGAGGCCCAGGGAGCGGGAGGGGCCGGACCCACCCAGGTCGCGTTTCCTGCTTCCGCTCCCTGCGGCGCTCCGTCAATCGAGCCTCTATTTGTAACGCAAGGTTAGCTAGAGCTTCCCAAGTATCCGGGGTGTCTACTAGGGCCAACTGATCCTTAATCTCGTCTCCCAACCCTCATTTAAACATAACTTTCAAGACCTCATTTGGCCACTGAAGTTCCAGGGCAAGCTGCTGGAACTGGGTCAAATATTCCAGAACTCCCCCCTTAGCCTGCCGGAGGGTCAAAATGAGGGCTTCCGCATCTCGTTTATGGTGGGGGTGGTCAAATAGGAATGTTAGCTCCTTCAGGAATGCAGGGTAATTACTTAGCAACGGGCTATCTCCTTTAAGGAGAGTGGTTGCCCATTCCAGGGCCGTGCCTCCCAGGTTGCCAATGATGAAAGCCACCTTTTGGTCATCTGAGGCATAAGTGGCTGGTTGTATCTTAAAGGTCAGCCGACACAAGGCAAAAAATCCCTGGAAGGCATGTCGATCCCCGAGGAACTTTTCCACCCTTGGCCCCTTGGGTTCACGAGGTCCCAGAGGGGCAACTGCGATC
>QEPC01004800.1:2570268-2591795 GCA_003113815.1 Sphenodon punctatus | reverse complement strand
ACACACGTTCACCCTGTCACGGGGGTGCGAGGTCAGAGCAAGGAGCGATCGGAGACGAATGCCCGTCAGGATAGTGTGTGGGCCCTTCCTTGTGCAAGCACAATTGGAAGTCAGGCCCCTATCATCATAGGGCGCTGCTGACCACGGACCCACGGCTGCCCCACACGCGCTCGCACACTCAACACACTCACGAGGTTGGGAGCGTGGGGAATTCACCCCTAGGGGTTCAGGGGCCCAGGACAGGGGGAAGGGAAGCAGGAAGCGGGCACTCACCTCCAAAGCGTAGGGCACCACTATAGGGAAAGGCAGGACACTCACTCTCTCACGTAATTCCACTCTCTCCATCACACGTTCAAGGAATGGCAGGGGTTCAGCGGGGGTTCGCACACACGGGCAATGCTCAGGCACACAGTCACTTCCTTTTCACTTTTCACACAAGGGGGCCAGTTTCAATCAATCACCAGCGCCGTTCCCCAGGCGGCGCTGGTTCTTATGGCCCAAGCCCCACCCTCGTACGTGCCCGCAGCCGCTCTGAGCGGCACTGCGGGGGCGGCGGAATGGTTGCAGCTGGTTTCCCTAGTGGGAGCGGGGCCTCCGCCCGGCGTTCCCTCACTCTTGCTAGGGGCGTTCCCTGTAGCTCTGGGACCCGCCCCTCCTGGATCCCTGACTCTAGGGGTGTGGCTCCGGCTCCCGGCCCCACCGGCCCCCCGTGCGGGGGAGGTGCTGCAGCCTCCGGCGGGGCCGGGGAATCTCCCAACGACTGGGTCCCCTCCGGAGCAGCCGGAGGGGAGCCCAAAAGAGCTTCTTGCCCTTGCGGGCTACAAGGTGGGACCGGGGTTCGCGGGGGTTGTTTTGGGGGCCCCCGTCTTCGGTCACCCCGTGCGCCACGTGTGCTGCTGACAAACATAGAGTTCTACTTCTCCAACAGACCCCCAACCATGCTACACAGATCTGTTGCAGTGTAAAAGGCAGCATCTGCTGCAACTAGGCAGGCCGGTAGACTACCATTAGTGAAGTGAGCCAACATGTGGCATGGCCTTCTTGCAGAAAAGCCTGCCACAACATCCCACCAAACTGCAAAGGGCAGGGTCATTTTAAAATGCATGGAACATTTCAGCAAAGATTGCATTGGAAACCCTCCCTTCCAGCCAAGCTCCTAGGTCCCTCCAATCAAAAAACAGAAAGACATTTTAGGTAGAAAACAGCAACGTTTAACCAAGAGTAGTCGTGGCCAGTGGGGTCCCCCAAAAATGGCCACAGCCTTTGCACATGCTTGAGAGAGGAGGGCGGGAAAACCAGCAGTGCACATGCAAACACATTTAAACATTTGGCCAGTTTCAGTCCTGCATTGCAGCCGAACCAACCCCATCCACACCAGCATCCCTAGGACCTATACTGTATCCCTGGCAGTCAAATGCCTGTCCAAACAAACAGGCCTTTTTAAAAGATTTGGCCAGTTGCAGGCGTGTGTTGCCACCAAAACAGCCCCATCAAAACAGCAGCCTAAACATGCAGCAAGATGAGATCAGGGGCTATCTTTTGCATACGCCCTGGGTCTGGAGCTGAATAAACCAAATTTAAACAATGCATTTCTGTTTCTCCACAAAACCCCAGGCAAGATGCTCAAAAGCACACAGTCACAAGCAGAGGGGCCAGAAACTACTGTCCAGCAGGGGCCAGAAGTGAAACAGCAAAGGAACAATTTTAAACAAGAGTAGCCACGACCAGTGGACCCACAAATTTACAAAATGGCCTCTCTACTCATGCTTGGGAGGGGAGAAGGAAAGCAGCAATGCATCATGCAAACACAGAGCAAGCAAAGCAAACCATCTTAAAGCAACAATATTATGTGCGGTCCTTAGCACACCATAAAAGCAGCAGTGAGAATTTCCAAGACACAACATTCCACCAAACAGCAAAGGGCCAAGCCAGCAGTGGGCGGAGTCCACCAGAATTTTGAAATTAACATGGAATTTTACAGTCTCAATTCTCCATCTGTAAAAAAAATGGAAAATGTGTGTCTGTCTGCCGTCACCCCCACCCCCCCACCCCCCGGGCGTTTCCTTTGCCCTCTTTAGATTGTAAGCTCACTAGGGAGGAGGGACCTATTTCTGGTCTGTGGAGGAAGTCTTTTCTAGCGAACTGAGCATGGAACTGCAAGACGAAACCTCTGGATTCTCTTCATGGCTGTGCCACTGACTTGCTGTGTGTGCTTACTTAGGCCATTCCCTTTCCCTCCCTTGCTTTTCCAGCAAGGGAATAATGCTGCTTCTCTTCCCCCTGCTAGAGGGCTGTGTGAGCATTAACATTTGCACAGCAAAAGCTGCATAGAGTTTTAAGCAAACAGAAAAATGTAAGTTTGGGTCAGAGTCACGTATGGTGCATCAAGCCCAGCTTTAAGGTTTCAGCAACAAACACCTTTCCATTCCAGTGCCACTCTGGAGCAAAAACCAAACAGCTTGAAAAAAGACTCTAAGCCACAGAAAATGAGCAGAAGACCTCACCCCACTGTATGCTGAGTGAGGATTGAAATGACAACAAATCTAGACGTTCAATTTCCCTCCCACTGCCTCCCTGCCACCAAGGAAACCCACCTGTACTCACCCAGGTCCCAGCAGCAGTTAGCAAAAAGCAGTGCCTGGAGGGTTCTTGGGGAAATTGTGTACCCTTTCCAACTGCGTGGCCCAAGGTTAGGACCCCTGAGGGTAGGGTCCTCCTACACTCACTTTTGGAGACTATAAAACATCTACAAACAATTGAAATCTATAAATGAAATAAATACATCCAGAAACCTTTAACTTTTCAGAGAAGTGTGTTTGGAAAGGAAATTTCATGAGGCAAATATGGGTCATAGCAGCCTAATTCTTGTCATTGATATGGTCCTCTCTTACATAAAGGTCATGGGTAAGAAACCACTTACTCTGGAGTAGTCCCACTGAAACCCTGTGGCTTACGCCAAAGTAAATGGTTTATAGATCTCGGCCAAAGCATACATGAGAAAAATAGACACATCCATTTATTTTCCCAATACCCAAACACACACACAGATAGAAAGATGCAATTTAGATATCTTATCAGAAGCATGGCAGCATGTACTGCAGCTGTTGGGTCACACAAGGCAGGCAGGCAAGCACTGGGTAGGCAGAGAGAGAAAGTGGTGCCAGAAGCCTGAGTGCATGATGCACTTTTCAGCAGGGCCAGGTAACACGTGTCTGTTCAAAGCCTGCCCTGTGCAGCCTCCAATTTGATTGGCACCATCAAGCTCTCATTATTTCCCCCTGCAGGGTGGTGCATTGAAACTACGGCTGTGTCTGCCCTGCCGGCCTGGAGGCATCTGATTCAGCTGCCCAGGCTGAATTTTTAACAGTGCCATTTCTGCACCCCATAGGGGAACAGCGAACTCTGCCCCCAACTGGGCGGAAAACTGAACTGAACTGTACTGTCATTTCCAATGTCTGCAGTATGGACGGCACAAGCAGCTGCCCATGCCGTAAACATTTGGAGTTTGTCCCTAGGATTCCTTAGCTTACAGCAGGTCACCACATGCACGCCCCCTGGCTGCTCCTCCTCGCATACATCAGCGCGACACACTCCTCGGCTTGCAGGCGGCTCTAGTTCGCTCCACCTCCAACTCAGGCCAAACATCTGGGAGCCCGAGCACAAATGTGACAGTGACCCTGGGGCCACAGCAGGACAAAGTTGGCCAGAGCAGGTTACTGTCACGTTTTCTTTTTAACCAAAGTATTTTTCCTTTCAGTTGACCAATTGTGTAGTTCTCCAATATCTGTTCAAACACACTTGTGAATTTCTTCTCCATGTAATTAGTGCTTTGCAGATTGCTCATGAACAGGTATTCAAATCTGAAATAGTCCCACCTGCTATTTCTGTCTTTGAAAACCTGCCCCAAAATCAAACATGAGCTTGGTTTGGGTTAGAATGGAAGCCTTGAGAGGAAGAGAAGAAGGGAAAATAGGGCCAGAACTACATCTCTCATAAAGCAACGCAATTGCCTGGCAGTGCACACAACATATAAATGCATTTCAGTTTGGGTCTAGCAGTAATGAAACTTTTTTACATTAGGTCAACCCAAAAAAATAAAATAATTCCTGATGGAAACATTTTGCTAAATGCAACTTTCTCCCATATTTTTTGTTTGTTTGTTTGTTTTTGTTTTCAATGAGACTGAATTTTCCATTGGAAAAATATTTCATTAGAAAATTTCTAAATATCCCTAATCTCAAAAGGGATGTGAAACGAGTTTGGAAAACCATTACGCAAGCCAGCAGGATGAGAAAGTGGAGGAAAGAAGCTGCTTAGTGCTTTCCCAGAGAGAGACAAAACCACAACAGGAAGTTATCGCCTCATAATATCACTTTGGGCACAAAGAACAATTAAGAACAAGTCCTTGTCAACCTTCTCTCATTGCCACTAACTTGATTTTCTCTCTGTGGCTTCCCACCATCTGATGATGCCATCAGATCTGCTTTTTCTAGCCATAGCTTCTGTTTTCGCAATAGTCCCCTTCCCTGTGGCAGCAATAACGCAGCTGGAGACTTTTGTCTTAATTGGATAGATCTTTCCTTACAAACAGCTGGCTAAATTCTGACACAGTACATGGTGTTCCCATCTCCCTGGCCGAAAGGGCTGCAAGCATAACTCAGTCCTGCTGATTTCATGAAGCATAGCCTGGTGTTTTTCACAGCCCAAGTTTCAAATCACATACTGCGGTCACTTGGCTTTTGTGCATCTGTTAGCCAGAGGGGAAATATGCCAGGACACTGTCCCAACAATCAGCTTTTATTTTCCCCTTTACTTTTGCAATAAACTTCTTAAAAAGACATGCACATCTTCCCTCCTAAAATTGGACAAGAGTAGAGGATAGCAGCCAGATATTTTAACTCCTTTACATGAAGCAGATGGCTCAGGGACTTATTGCTAACAGGCAGCCCTTTGCCTTAGATGAAGTGGTGAAAATATGGCTATTTTATTTAGGGGCACTCAGCACCATTTGGGGTAGGTCCCTTGAAATATGGCTATTGATGGCAAACAGTTGACTAGCTACCCAGCCAAATTAATTCAAATCTACATTTAGAAGACAGAGAACATTAGCCAGGCCCCTACGAAAATGTCAGACTAACATGATGCCTTCAAGACATTATGTTTCTCCCTCTTCCCGTAGCTAGTTACAGATCTTGCCTCTACCTTATATTTGTCTTGTCAGGTTAGATTTGGATCTTTGGATAAGGATGTTCTGTGTTTGCTGCTTAGCACAACAGAGCCCCATTTTTGGTTGGCCCCTAGACCAAGAGCATAGCTAGAATAGGAGTAGGTGGCACAGCTGCCCCAGGGCCCACACTCTCTTGGGTAGCTACAACCCCCCTGCTACTGGGAAGAGGTGAGATGGGCCCCATTCCATCTTCTGCACCAGGGCCCATTCCAAGCTAGCTACGCTCCTGTCCTACATAGTAGTGCAATTCATGAAATAATGATACTGCCTGATGACTGTGTACTTTACTTGTAGAATTGAGTGAATACCTTCAATGCCACTTGAATTTGAATGCACCTCAGCTGTATTCTCTTTCCAAAAATATCCCAGAGAATGTATACAGGAAGGATATGGTAAGGAAGCACTATAGAGAATGTTCTCTAAAAGGCTGCAAACTTTCAGACTCATCATTTTATCTATTTATTTATCAACTCTCTTCTATCCCACACCCTCCTGCTCACAGAGCAGCTTGGGGCAGCTTACAACATTGCAAATAAACGTACTGGAAACGTGATTCCATGGGCACAGTCGTCCACCATTAAATGACCATGGCAGCTGAACCATTTACTTTGCTGATGGAGGGCTGCGCTTTAAGTGCTTGTTCACACAAAATGATTACTCCAGGCTAATTGGCCTTTATCCTAGGGTAATTACCTGGGCCTGCCCATCATAGGGTAAAAACAGTCATGACGGTAACTCCACTCTAACACTGTTTTAACATTTCTTATGCATGGTCCCTAACCAACCTGATTGTAACCAAGCCAGCACACACACCTGAGACTTCGCATCCGCCTGAATGTTTGTTTGTCTTCTCCCCTGTCCCTCCCACTGTCCCCTCTCCCTGTCTCCCCCTCTTTGTCTTTTAGATTGTAAGCCACAGGCAGGGACCGTGTCTATTTCTATGTTCTGTACAGCACCAGGCACATGGCTGGCACTATATACATTTTTATAATAAAATAATAAATAATAATAATAATAATAATTCCCCTCTCCAGATTGCATACTAGCTTTCCTGAGGAGTTTGTGGGTGCCTGGTGATGATGCAGATCCCCTCACCTGGTGTACTCCCTATCAGCCAGCTCCACCTCTGACCTGGCTGAGATTCTTTGCCATCTAGGTCCCAGAGGGGCAGGGCAGAGTAGACATTCTGCCCCTTTTTAGCTGTGTCCACCCCTGGCTTCTACTATTTGTCATGTCTTCTCCCTCTGGTGAGAGTTCCAGTCCAACTGTAAATGCTCAGGACATCTGATCACCTGACCAGTCCCCATTCTATTAGGTGCCCCAGTTAGCCCCATCAGCCCCACCTGGGCTGCTCAGGCCCTTTAACCAAACCTCAATGAATGCTACAATCAGGGCCCAAGAACTTCTAGAGCAGGTACAGCTGAGGCACTCCAGCTCACCCTGCTACACAGCCCTAAACGGTTTCCTTGTTCCTTAGCTCTCCTTGCGTCTGAGAAAACCTTGCAACAAATATACCAACATAGGAATTGTCAGACTATTGGGTTCAGTTTATAGTGTGACCCTCTGGGTGTCTGTTTGGCACTAGCATTCAGTAGTACCATCACATCCCATTGATGTGAATGAAATTTGTCCTGATGTTAAGAGCCACTACCAGCACTAAAAGGCCAAAGACTAGCACTGTAAATTAGACTCGAGGGTCCATCTAGGCCAGAATCCTGTCTCCAATATTGACCCACCACTGCAAATGTAGAATGATTTACTCCAATGAAAGTCTCTGCCTAATCTCCAAAAGCTAGACTGGTTTCAGCCCTTAAACATAAGCTTTTATATCCCTTCCAAAATTTGGTAACAGCCTACCAGAAAAGCATTCAAAGGAAAGCAGCCATGATCCGAAAACCAGAGGTAACAGTGGCTACAGGAAAGGACCTGTTCTTTGTTGTAAGCTTGCAACATCTACAGGCAAACAATGAGGATCGCCTAGATAGAAAAAATGTAGTGGGCCATGAACAGACTTAGGGTGTTTTTAAATGAGCAAGGCGGGCAGTGGGGGGGTCTGGCCACCGCTGGGTGGCATGGCTGCGGCATGCCCATGCATGTGATGTGCATGGGTAGCGCTTCAAACAGACAGCCCCCAGCATGGCTACCCCAGCCACGGAGGTGACCACCATACTTTCAGTTGGCCCCACACAGCATGCTCTCAATATTTCTGCAGTGCTACATGCGTGGCCATGAGTGGCCACTTCATGGGTCACAGGAGCACCCATCCCCACACTTCACCTTCACATGAGCAGTTGGATGTGTTGTCGGGGGGGCGGGATGTATGGACATGTCTTGTTTGAAAACACCCATAGTGACCTGCTGTGTGTTTGCTATCCAAAAGAGTAGGTCGTGTTATGTCTAGTAGCACCCAGTGTGAGCGCCTATAGTCCTAGGGGTCTCTCCCTCTCTCTGGTAACATTAGAGCACTTCAGGTATGGAGTCCTCCCTTTGTCAGGGACCTCTCTTACTTATAATAATACTAAATTTTATTTATATAACCCGTCTGCCCCCATGCCAAGTAGCGCTTGGGTTGCTTAACAGTGAAAAAATAAATAAAACTTTAAATCCATATAAAATTCATTTAAAACAGTTTAAAAGGGGAGGAAAAATACATTAAGGGGAACCAACAGTGGATCCTCTAAAAGCACCTGGAGGATAAAAAAAATCTTTAGGTGCTTTTTGAAGGTTAAAGGGGAGGAAATGAGATGAACATCTGGAGGGAGCAAGTTCCACACTGAGGGGCCTGCCACAGCAAAGGCTTAAATGTGCACCAACATGAGGCACAGATTGGTGAGGTTCCAGGAGCAGGTCTTGAATATAGCCAGGGCCTAGACCATTCATGGCCCTAAAAACCAAGCAGCGTAGTCTTAAATTCAATCCATCACTCTCAGGGGTGTCGCTAGAGTGGGGGCTGAACAGGCTGGAGCCCCTGATCTTTTCCCCAGAACCCCGGATCATATGGACCTCCGAGTCTGTAGTGGCGGCGAGAAGGTTGCTACCTTGTAAACTAGGTTCTTCAAGATGGCTCTGAACATTCTCAATTGTTGTGAGAATGTACAGAGCCATCTCGAAGAACCTAGTTTACAAGGTAGTAACCTTCTAAAGGTGAACTGAGTGCTGCCCTGCACAGCGCGGGAGCTGTGGCGTGTGGCAGCAGCACGAGGCAGGCTGGACTCAGGAGGAGAGAGGCAGGTGGACTGGATCCCCATTGACAACTGTGATCTTGCTTTATAGAACCAGCCATACTTCATTTCAGAAGCTCTGAAAACTACAGCATTTCACAGGTGAGAACACCATAGGATGCAGGATTTCTGCCTCTAACAGGCAAGTTAAAGAGGGAAGCCCTCTGCTATTGCTGTGGTTCCTTAAGTTACCCATCAAGGAACTAGTGCCTGAATAGGGGCCTGCAACTGGGAGTGATTCTAAGGAAAGAACTATTTCTCTAGCAACGCAATGAAGTCACCACTTTTCCCTATGACATTTCATGGAAAATATATTTCCTCACAGGTTGGCAATATCTGCTCATTCCAGGAAAAACAGTCCACAGCATTTATTTATGCAGGAGAAATCATCCTTTTCAGTAATACTTGGCAAAAAACTAAAACAAAAGAGGGGGAACAGAGAACAATACTAGCTGTGAAGGGAAAGGGGAGCAGCAGCAGAGAGATCTACCCCTGGACAGGCAGCTGGGGAGGTGTGGATCCAGAGGTTTGGGGTTCTTGGGGAGGATCCACACCATGCTGGGCAGGTGGTGCCTCAGTGCACTGCTCTCCCCAATGCTGTGGCTGCAGGGTTCTTCTCCCTGCTCTGCTCCAGTCTTTCCCCCACAAGACAAAACTCCCATTGACCCTGTCAGCAAGGGGTAGTGTAGTGTCAATAGGGAAAGTTGGTAAGCCTGTAGGGCAAAGGTGGGGAACCTTCCCCCTTGGACCCCAGGACCAAAATTAGGACAAGCACCATGGTCCAGATAAGTGTTGAGGGATGGGAACCTGTGGGATCTAGATCATGGATCTGACCCACAGATCCAGCCGCTAATCTCAGCTCTATTCCTTTCTTCCTGAGTGCACTCCTTCAGTGCTTGAAGGAAGGGGCTGAAACCATGATGGGCCAGATGCAGGAACTGCAAAGGGCCAAATAAAAACCAGTCTCTGGCCAAGAGTTTCCCATCCCTGGCGTGAGGCATGAGCAAGGGCTTCTACCCTAAATTTTTGACAAGCATGGTAGTTTTTAAAAATGCTTAATAATTTACCTCTGATTGCTGATGAATAAAGTTACAATCAGGGTTGAATGAATTGACATAAATTCAGAGGCAAAAAAGGCAGAGTTGGTCAGGGATTGCTATAACTTAGGCCGCTTTTAGACGAGACACATTTGTGCATGATTGTTAAAAAATGTGCTTGTTTTAATGCTCATTTAAACACCTAAATCGTTTTAAATGTGTATTTGCCGTGAACGTGTAAAAGCCTAAACCGTTTTGAATGTGGTTTTTAAATAATGCACATTTTTAAAAACCGGTTTTGGCACCCCCAGATCATCAAAGATGCTCAAAACCGGTTTAAAAAAATGCACATTATTTAAATGCGCATTTACAAAACCACATTAAAAGTGTCTCGTCTAAAAGCACCCTTACATACTACTGTGACTCAGGAGTAATTCTACTAAAATCAATGGGAGATATTTTGATAAAAACACAGGTGTTAAGTGCAGAGAGAATCATCAGGTCCTACTAGCTGACTTTCATGCACCTTTAAAAAGTGTACCGCCTGCAGACATGGATTTATTACATTAGACAGGCAGGGTGATTCAAGCACTGTTTGAGTCTAAAATATGGTAGTTTATACATGTCTTATTTTTTACTTGAACCGAATTGTGTTTTTAAAATGGACATCCTTATGTTATTTATTTTAGCCAAAGACCTCAAAGTGTCTTTATGCATTATGTGTTTAATTTGGAAAAACTGACTAATTTTCTTTTTGTTTTAGTAAGTTAATTGTTAGACTTTAGTAGGAAACAAACACTATTTTAAAAAACAGCTTTTAATTTAAAAGAAAAGGACAAATATGGCCCAAGTTTTGTAGATTTTATTTAATTATATAGCAGTATCACAATAAGATGTCAAAGATTTACTGCAAAACTGTGTTGCGTTTACTATTTGATGGTATCAAAATTATGTTTAAAGAGGAGGAAGGTGTGTCTGGAATTCTCTGTGTGTCTCTGGAGCTGTTTTATGGAGGCGTTCTCTGAAATTGGAGGGCAACTGTTGCACAGGGCTCTGTGGAGCTAACTAGGAGATGTCCTGGTGTTTTTGATGGTGCTGTAGAGAGTGTCTGATGTGGGGCATCCAGTGGCATTGTGGGGGGATGTTCCATGGGCTCTGAGGAGCTACGAGGTGTTTGTTTTGTAGGGCCGGCTCTAGTCTGGAGTTGTCTGTGCTACAGGGTTCTTCTGTTTTCTGAAAACTGCATCCCTGCCAATATAATTGTGGATAGTTTCCTGCAATAAAGGATGCTGGGGAAAGGGGCAAAGGAGAGGATGGGGATAGGGGGGCCCAAGTCAATTTCTTGTCCCTGAGCCCACTCCAACCTAGGTACACCCATGCGCTGACCTTGTCAGTTGTAAGTGCTGTGAAACTGAACTGAGTGAGCTGAGTCAGCTGACTTCAGGGAGCTTTCACTTTGCCAGCAGCCATGGGGCTATAACTGATGTCAGTTATAGCCCCATGGCTGCCAGCAAAGTGAAAGCTCCCTGGGGTTAGCTTGCTGGGAGGAGGGGGCTCCAAGTGGAGGATGCTGTGGCTGAGCAGCAACAAGTGAGGCTCTCTCTCATCAGTTGCCTCCCTGAGCCCCTGCCCTCAGAAGCAGTCTAGGTAGAAGGCAGAGGGGGAGGAACTTCCACTTTCCCCTCCGCCTGCCAGGGTACCCTGGGACCTGCTACCTCCTGGATCGCCGGAGCACTGCTCACGCAACCACCTGGATCAGAAAGTTGCTACCTTGTAAACACGGCTCTTTGAGATGGCTGTGACCATTGTCACAGCACCCAGTTCAGTTGTGAGAATGGTCGAAGCCATCTTGAAGAACCTTGTTTACAAGGTAGCAACCTTCTGTTCTTCGGAGATGGCTCTAACATTCTCACAACTGGGTGTTGTGAGAATGGTCGGAGCCACTTGAAGAAGAACCTGCTACTGCTGCCGTGCGGACACACACAGTGGAACTTCCAACAGTCAGGACTTGTGGAGGCGGCAGCGGCAGCAGTAGCGGTGGCGGCAGCAGCAGGCACACAGGGGGGGAGGGGGGCAACCTGGCTGACTGGCCTGGCTGAAGCATGTGTGAGTAACAGTGAATGTGTGTGTGTTTGAGTGGGTGTGACACTGTAAATGAAAGAGAGAGAGGTGAGAGCTTGAATGGGTGTGTGTCTGAGTGAGAGAGAGAGTCTGTGTGTGTGTGTGTCTCTGTGTGTGAGAGAGAGATCAGAGAGAGTGTGTATAAGATAGTGTGTGTATCTGTATGTGAATGTATGTCAGTGTGTCTGTCCATGTATGTGTGTCTCTGTGAGAGAGTCTGTGTCTGAGTGAGTGTGAGAGTTGCTCCCACCCCATGCACCCCTCCTCCCTCACATGGCTGTCCCCTCTTCCCACTCTCCCCCTGTGCCCCCACCTCTTCCCATGAGGCTCTCCTGTTGGCTCCCTTCAACTGATTATGTGGTGGGGGCAGCATAAATCGATTATGGGGGCACAAATGAACTGGTTATGGGTGGGGGGCCGGGCAGCATGAATTGATGGGGGCACAAATGAACTGGTTAGATAAGTTGTAAGACCTGGTTTAGACTAGTTGTAAGACCTGGCTGTTCCGCCAGGCATTTGGTGGGGGAGATGGCTAATGGGGGGTGGGGTAGGAGTATGGTGGGTGGGATGAGTTATTTTTCCTCCCTTTTATGTGTCATTTTAATTCTGTTGTTTTTAGTAATTGTAAGCTGTCCCGAGATGCCTGTGGTAGGAGGCAAATTTTTTAAATAAAACAAATACATATCTAGAAGAATGTCTCTTTGCATGGCATAATGTGCTTAATAGGCTGCATTTTGGGGTGTCTTGTGTGTTTGATTGTGGCTTGGCCATTTGTAATCTAGTGCTCTGGATGCGCGCTTTATTACTTGCTTTCCACTTGTGGAATGCTTGTAGTTGGAACTGTGGGAAACACTCAGTTGTAAACCATCATAGAAGGTGCAGTGAGCACAGACAACCTCCATTTTGAGGAAGGGCAAAAGCACCTTTAAAGTTAATTCACATGCATGCGAGCTGGGCAGCGTCCCCAGGCTGGTCGAGCCGGGCAGTGCCCCTAGGCCCGCCAGCAGTGGAGACAAAGGGGAGCCCCATATCTTTTTAGGAGCTAGCAATGCCCCAGATAACTCTACAGCCAAGCAATGCAGAGAAAGCAGGGTGCCCAAAACTGTAAACAGCCATGCTGCCACATTCTGAATGAGCTGCAAGCAATGGAGAAGTACTGCTGGAAGTCCATAGTAGAACTAGTTACAGAAATCAAGACTCATGGTCACCAGTGTATGGGTTGCTGCACCAAGGTCAGCCTGGGGTAAATACAGGAGAAGCTTATGTAGTTATGCTCCTGTGATTAGTAGGTCTGATCATCCTCTAATATACCATGGCTGCTCATCAAAGAGATTATACAGTAAACATTCAGACCACAAGCCCTGATGCACATAACTATTTCATTTCGTTCCTTCTAGACAAGAAGTCCACTTCCCTAGATACACAGGATTTTTTTTACATCTCATGTTACCAAATTTATTACACTTCAAAGACTCCTTTGAATCTGAGTAGGGCTTCTGAGACGTCTCAACCTTAATGGGTCCAATTTGTTTAGGCCTGTTCTCACAGTAGGTTCTTTTCCTGATATGTCACAACTAAGCACAGTTCTCCATTTACTCACAGCGGTGAAGCTCATATTTCTTTTTCTTTTAAATTCCCATTCCTCTGTCATTCTTCCAAGTTTGCCAAAGAGGGGTTGAGAGAAAAGGTGTTAACTTTACATTCAAGGTAAAAGGAGTCAACTTCTGTCCAGAAAATACTGTATATGACTGCATAAAATAAAATTAATTGGCAATCTTTGCTGCACAGGAATAACCAAAGTTTATAACATGACTTATCATTCAAGTGCAACAACTGGACAGCAAAGAAAAAGATCTCTCTCCAACATTCTGATATAAGGAACTGCCTACCTGAGTCAGACAAATGGTCCATCTTAGCCCACTATTGTCACAACCTGACACGGGCAGCAGGGTTTCAAATCCAGCTCCCCAAGGTCTCCGGCAGAGGCCTCACCCAGGCATGCTACCAGAGATCCTGAATTGGAGATGCCATGGATTGAACTTGGGACCTTATACATGCAATGCATGCACTCTACCACCTGAACCACAGCCCCCACCCTCCCCCTCCCAAATCCTGGACCATCTGAGAGTATCAGCACCATATCCACAATTACTCACATCAAGAATTTCAGAATTTCTTGAGTTAATAAAACATACCTTGAAGACATAAATGCAACATTTCAGCATCTTGACAAAAACCAATGCAAGGTTTTTCTCAAGCACAACCCATAGTACTTGATTTTCAAGCCTGAATACACATTCCAGAGAACTCCCACTAGTCTGGGAACACTTCTGCCACATTGCATGCCGCGGCTGAAACCTGCTTTTCCACTCTCTAAGCAGATGTGGGTATATCTGGAGCATGAAGAAGCTCTATTTTGCTACACCAATCCTTCCCTGGGGTGGGATCTTCCAATGTCATGTGGAGATCTCACACAGAAGAGACAGTCAATGTCTCTCTGTACAGCAATGTACTCTGAAGCAAACTGTCTGGTCATGGAACGTGAGCGGAACAACAAGCATATTCAATTGAAAAGGGTCACTAAATCAAAGCTAAAACCTCAACCAACCGCTGCCACAGTTGATAAGCCACCATTTAATAGGTGCGTGTAAAGTAAGACGAGAGAGCCAACAAGCCCTCCTCTGGTGCTTTGATCCTATCTGACAACTGTTGCAGTGTTCTCTGAGCCCCGAGTGCCTTCCAGGTCCTTTTCTGCTAAGACATTTATTGAAGAACAATCAAGACTTGTTCGTGCTGCACTGAGTCAGGTAGAAAACTACATTGCTTTCAGTCACCAAGATTCCATAAACATTGGCTGGAAAATCCTCCCAACCATGAGATGCTTTGGTTTTAATTGGAAGTACAGTAGAAATATTCTTAACTGACCAAAACTGGTCCATTGTGAAAAGGGACCATGTTTGAAGATGGTAAGAAAAGATGTTGGCAATCAAGAGTGCTGTGCCCAACCAGTGGAATCCGGGAAGCTATTGGGACACTAGTAGCAAACGTTGCTTAACTCCATGTAGTCTGGTGAAGCTTTCAGAAGGATGAGTTGTGGGATCGTTCAATTTCACAGTAAGAACTGGAAGTTGCATTAAGCTCTGAAAGCATCCATCACATCCCAGAGGCACTAGAGAGTCAGGAAAATGTTTTAAGGGCATTTTCACATGGACACTTATCTCAGGACTGTAGCGTTAATCTCAAGATAGCTTGTCCGTCTAAACACTGCATATAGTGATTACAGTCCCGAGATAACAAAAAAATACGGTGTTTACAAAACCCAATTTTTGAGGTTTTGCAACATCCGGATGTTAAACTATCCCATGATTATGTCCATCTAAACAATTTATCTTGGGACAGTCAACTATCCCGAGATTAGTGCCACAGAGTCTTATGGCAAGAGTTGACATCCTATCTTAGAATAAAGTTATCACTGGATAGAAATGTCCGTGTAAACAGGTACCACTTTGTAATCACTGAATAACAATTCTGAGATACGTTTCCTCCTAATCCTGTGATAGTTTGTCCATCTGAAAATGCCCTAAGACGCACTAGGCTCAGTTATGAATATCCAGCCCTGACAGGACAGGACAAGAGATCCCAAGTCCTGTTGAGCTGTGTACAGTTCTTAGTCTGAAGGAAGAATCAGGACAGGAGCAAGGTAATAGATATTCTGCAATCCTAAACATCCTGACTATTTCAAATGAACAAAACAGGTGCTTAGCTGCAAGGTGACAACAGGTCGTTCCATTTACTAATACACACAGACACCCCCAGGGTACCTACAGTCCTATCAGTGCATCAAGTAGGAAGGGGCAGATTGTTCTGTATTGTCGACATGGAGCCCTTCCTGGAGGTATAAAGTTTACATTCACTGATGTGGTTCCCCCACATGTGTGCCCCTAAAGCACCTGTTGTAGTTCTCCAGCAGGGACAGCAAGGTGGGACAGGTCAGCTGCTGCACTCCAGCTGTGTAAGCTCCAGCTGGAGAGAAGTATTTTGCTTCTGGGCAGACTGCTAAGCTCTACTGCTGCACTGGTGACCTTTAATTTGGAGAGAGATCAGAGATCCATGTTCACTGCATTTTCCCCACTGAATGAGGAAAACAGCTTGTGCAGAAGTGAGATGCCAGAGGCTTGTTTTGACATCTGCTCTCAATACTCCATAACTGGAGAAGGAAGTAGAAATCAGGAGATTTTGGATTTACCACTGAAGTAGTCATTGGAACCTACTTGTTGTTGTCTACTTGTGTCAAGAGACTAGAAAGGAGATTCACAGCCCTGGAGATGAACTGCTGAATACTGCCCAAGTATTATGCCTTACAGATGCTTTTATAGCACACATTCCAAAGAAAGAAAGAAAGAAAGAAAGAAAGAAAGAAAATCATTTTTCACTTCATTTTAAATTTCCATCCTGCTCTATCCCCTTAAGGGCAGCTTACAATAAAAAAGTGCAAAATTACAATTAATGAATACAATAAACAATTCCCTGGCAAAGTCACCAATACCCCCACCTCACAGAAAAAAAATCCCTATGCGTGCACCCCACCAACTTTCCACCATGGTCGTTCCACCCCATCACTTTATAAAGCATAATGCAGAATATCAACCATAGATTTAAACAGCTCTAAATACAAACAGTGAAAACAATCTTATGAAAATAGATATAAAATCCCAACCCTCCACATTCTACCCCACTCCCCTGGCTCTCGCCCAAAGGACCATCCTTCCCCACCCCCTAATCCTCCCCCTCCCCCATGTTCATATCCTCCCATTCACCAGGTGGTCATGGCATTCCCACCCATCCCAATCCTACCCTGACTCTTAACTTTTTTCTCCTTAATGAAGAACAAAACTAAAACAAAGTTTGGGAAGGAAATCCACCATGCTTACAAAGCCCTCTTGTAGTACACACTTCTATCTGAGGAACCAGACTTTCATCACTATGGGGATGAGGATCTTTAACCACCTCTTTATCATGATGGGATACCAACATCTTATGGGATAGTTTCAGTCATAACGAAGATAAAGGAACTTAAGCAGGAGCTATATTAGACACTGTCTCCAGAAGATATAACCTTGGCATGTCATCATCCTGTTCCTTCATCAAACATTATGCTATTGACTTGGCAGCTAGACACGATGCTACGTTTGTGAGTGCAGTCTTTAAATCCCTGTTTAATTAGGTGCCTTGCCTCCTGTGTAGCATTGTTTATTACTCGCCCAGGCGTGAGAATGCAAAGAACTACTCAAAAGGAGTCAGAGAAATGAAAGTTACTTATTTGTAAATTGATTTTTTTGAGATGGCTCTGAGCATGCTCACATCCTGCCCACCTTCCAGCATGTTTTCCCTATGTTCTAAAGAGAAGAAGGGGCATGTGGAGCCACATTTTGGGCAATGCATTGCTAAGTAGATTCCCAATTTTGGGTCCGTACCAAGTAACTGGGAGTCCCCAGGGGCCCAGTCTCAGAAGCAGGTGGGTGGAGGGGGAGGAACTCCACCCGCCTACCAGGGTGCCCTGCTTGGGGCTGCTGGCTGGGGATCATTCTCATCACAGCACTGGGTGTTGTGAGAATGGTTAGAGCCACTAGAAGAAGTGTGTGTGAGAGTGTGTGTGTGTGTGTGTGTGTGTGTGTGTGTGTGAGAGAGAGTCTGTGTGTGAGAATCTGTGACTGTGTGTGTGAGGAGGAGAGAGAGTGTCTCTGCATGAGAGAATCCGTGTGTGGTGTGTGTGCGAGAGAGAATCTGTGTGTGTGTGTGTGTGTGTGTGTGTGTGTGTGTGTGCAAAAGAGAGAGTCTGTGAAAGAATCTGTGTATGAGGGAGAGTGTGTGTGAGAGAATCTGTGTGTGTGTGTGTGTGTGTGTGTGTGTGTGTGTGTGTGTGTGTGAGACAAAGAGAGAGAGTTTCTGTGTGTGAGAATCTGAGTGTGTGTGTGTGTGAGAGAGAGAGAGAGAGAATTGTTCAAAGGTTTCTCAGGATGACATGGGTGTGTTATCTTACCCCCTATGTTTTTATGTGCAAACTTGTTCAAAGGTTTTTCAGGGTCACTTGAGTGCGTTACCCCCAATATTCTTATGTGCAATGCTGTTCAAACATTTTTGAGGTTGACCTTGGTGTTGTTCCCCATAAAAAGGAAACAATAACCAAAAGACAAATAGAAAAATAAAAGTTGGTTGAAATGGTAGAGAATCACTGGTAGTTATTACTGGTTTGATGAGACACTTAAAACATCAGTTTTTCGTTACAGTGAAGCTGGGCTCTATATTTTCACACTGCTAGAGAGAAATGGGACTAGTGGGAGAAAGACATTGGATGGGACCTTAGTAAGAGGGATCTCTATCCCCCAGTGGCAGGGCTTCTCGCAGCAGTAAGGAGTTCACAGGGTTAAGTAATGTAATCTCCCTCCAATGTTAACTCTGGGTTAGAGATCAACTTCCCATGCAGGAGTTAACATTTAGGAACTCGAGGGCTGCCTATGTTTGTCTCCTTAAGACCAAGAGGGAAGACATTGGGCACAGATGGGCGTTAGACATTGGGCACAGATGGGGCTGGATCTGTCCACAGGTAATTATAGTGGATTTGGGGCATCTCTCAATTGGATTCTTAAACCTAGAAGAGTCACTAGTGGGATGTTGCCTGCTATTTCTGCTTGGGAAACCTTTTTCGGGGACCTTTATTCAGATCGTTTGGCGGGATATGAGGACCTGTTGACAAGTCCACCGAGAGACTTCAGTCTGGATTGTTGTCCTGGGGATTTTACAGAGTCCAATATTGCCCAGCACATAATGAAACTCAAAACCAACAAGGCCCCAGGGCCAGACCTAGTGACAGTGGAGGTATTACAGGCCACCCCCTCTTGGTGGGCGTTGGTCTTTTCCCACTTGTTTCGTTCCCTGGCTGAAGGAGGCAGAATTCCACCCTCCTGGACCTCGAGTACGATTGTTCCTATTTTTTAAAAAGGGAGCACTCGGGACCCGGCATGCTATAGGCTCATTAGTCTGATCTCCATCCCAGAGAAGCTTTATGCCAAACTTTTGTTGGAACGTCTTACCATATGGGCAGAGGAAAGGATGATAATTCCCTCCCAACAATTTGAGTTTTGAAAGGGTAAGTCTACTATGGACTACTGTTTTATCCTCCAGCACATTATTCATAAGGTCCAGAGAATAAGGAAAGGCAAATTATAACTAGCCTTTGTGGACCTCACTAAAGCATTCAATTCTGTCCCTCATTCTAGACTGTGAACTAAGTTGAGGATCCTGGTAACGCCATCCCCATTAGGAGGGGGGTGCGGCAGGATTGCATTCTTGCGCCCCTGTTGTTCAATCTTTTCCTGGCAGATTTGCCAGATTATGTCAACATTGAGGAGACCTATCCCCCAAGATAGGTTCTACCCATTTGAATTTTCTGCAATTTGCAGATGACATAATTCTCCTATCCCAGACAAAGATGGGGATCAAAAGAGCCTTAGGGAAATTCCACCAATACTGTTCAATCAATGGTCTTGAGGTCAATGCTGTTAAAACCAAGGTGATGACTCTGGGCTCTAGGTTTCGCTCTCGTACCTGGCAGATGGGTACAAGAAAAATTGGCTCTGTGAACTCCTTCAACTATTTAGGCGTTCTAGTCAGTTCCAGCGGCACATGGCATTCCCATTTGCGGGCCAGGGCAGCCAAGGCCACTAGAGATATAAGAGCTATTGCTCGAGCATTTAGTATCTCGAGGGGGGTTTTGGTCTCCTCCTGGTTGAGGGTTTATCGGGCCAAGGTCCCCCATCTCTTCTCTTCAGGGCAGAGTTGGTTCCTTTCCCCAGCACACTTATCCTTGAACCTGTCCAAAACCTTTCCTTACGATGCCTACTTAGAGTGGGGCCTAGTGTTCCAGGGGCAGTCTTAAGGTTGGAAACGGGTAATCTATCTATTAAGGCGCTCGGCAGAATGGCTTTCCTGAGGTACTGGCTCCGCCTTCTGGTTTTACCGGAGTCTGCGCTCCCCGTGATTTGTTTCAGGGAGGCATTATTTTACAGCGGTCCAAGGGCCTATCCTTGGCTGCTATATTTAGGGCATTTGATTCACGAACTGGGGTATTCCTTCGAATTTTGGGGGGGGAAAGTAATCCCATATATCAAAACTGAGCTTTTTAGGAGGATCCAGGATATTGATGCCCAAGAAGATCTGTCTGTAGTGCACCTATGGAAGATTGCCCCTTTATTGGGGCAAATAAAGTCATCTTATGGTTTTGAACCCTACCTGGACCTCCTAGAGAACTATAAGCTCAGGAGACTCTATCCGCTCCTTCATTTCCAGATGCTCCAGTTGGCATTAGTGGAGGGCAGACATAAGCGTATGCCACTTGAACTTAGAGCCTGTACCTGTAGTATCAAGGAGATTGAGTCAACTGAGCATTTTTTGCTGAACTGTCCTTATTTCCATCTTCTTCGTACTACCTGGTTGGCTCCATTGCTGCCAGCTTTCAGACAGGCATTGCTGCAGGCTTTCAGACAGAGGGCGGCTTTGACTTGCTCCTCTCTCTATCCCATAAGGAGGCCATGGTGGCACTTGCCTCCTATACTCTATTGGCACTTAACAGAAGAGCTATTATTAAGGAGTGGTTCAAGGCACAAGCAGAGCAATTTCCATAGAATATCCTCCTAACTCCCCTCCTTTAGCTTAGGAGAGGTGTTGTATTAAGACCTCTCCTATAATATTTGGCTCTACTTTGGTTATCAGCGTTTTTTCCATACAGAATTTGGCTTTTGATTTATACCTAGAGCTTTGTTTCCTTATGTAGCGTCGTATTACACTATATTGGCTTATTTTATGTATTAAATAATGTTTATGGTTGGTTTTAATTTGTCTAAATTCTATTTTAAATTTGAGATATTATTTGTCCTTCTGTGTTTTGTATGTCTTATGTTTGTTTGTTTGTTTGTTTGTTTGTTGGGTCATGACGAGAGTCCGTACCCGTAAATAAAAATGAATGAATGAGTGAACTCTGGGAACTCCTTGCTGCTGGGTTAAGCCACACCACTGGCTTAACCATTTGGCTGACTCCACCTACCATCGGCTTGGCTCCTCCCACTTCTGGCCCTGCTCTCTGCCCCACAAATTTGCATAAATTAGTATAAAATTAGCAGATGTAAATTTCATGCAAATGAGTGTCCTCTTTTCTGCCGATGCATCAGTACCCACCCTAGGTAGGTTTCCTGGGGTCCTCCCCTTTTGGTCAGCCCAACCCAGCCAAGCCAACTTTTCTCTAACTGAGGCCACTTTCAGACCTCCATCCACCCCACCCCCCACGCAGATTCTGGCTGCAGGGGGAATGCACAAGCCAGGATATGTGTGGGGATCGACTGGTCTGAAAGCCTTCCCCACCCCCACCCCCCATGGCTTTGCTGGCAAACACCCACAGGGATGCGGAACTGGATTTCTTGCGCTGCATCCCTGCCGATGTTTGTTAGCAAAGCTGCGCGGGGGGGCTTTCAGACCGGCCAATCCCCATGCATATCCTGGCTTGCACGTTCTCCCCGCAGCCAAAATATGCGTGGGAAGGGGTGGGGAGATAAGGTCTGAAAGTGGGCTTAGAATGGGCACACCTGAGTGTCCAGCAATGTTCCTTGTTGACTTTGCTGGGTGGCAATCCTTTGACTAGAACTCTCAGCTCCTTGGGTAGGGATGGGCGAACGCGGTTCGGTAGTTCGGAGTTTGGCCTGAACTCGGCCTGTTCGGAAGACCGAACCCGAACACGAACATACCGAACATACCGAACAAACCGAACACCAAACGGCGAAATGGCTGAACAGTTCGGTCAGTTCGGATCGCGTTCGGGTGGCAAAAAAAGGTTCACTGGAAGGTCAAACATGACAGGGAGGTGTCAGTCAC
>QEPC01004800.1:2493455-2564028 GCA_003113815.1 Sphenodon punctatus | reverse complement strand
ATATATATGCTGCCACTCTCCCTGTGCTCCCTATAGCTGCTGCTGCTGCTGCTGCTCCTCTCCCTGCTGCCATTGCCTGGGGATCGGGCCCTGCCTCTAGCAGCCAGGGTGGGATCCACCAGCCCTGGACTGCTGTGTATCGCCTCAATAATGGGGGACGATGGTGGCCCATGGTGAACTTCGGACCCTGCCCCTGAAGCACCTACACTTACTCCTGCAGCCACAGCAGAGACAGCCGCAGCAGAGACAGCCGCAGCCTTCTGCACTGCAGGCCTTCCAGTGCCCTGCATGGCAGTGGAGGATGCTGGCAAGAGTCGCTGCTGAACCACACCCCGGCTAGTGCCACTAATGGGAGCCTCGGAAGCCTGCCTGCCAAAATGAGGCCTGTGCAGTTTGGGGTGTGGTGATGGGCTCGGGCTGCTGATGCTGCTGCTGCCTGCTGCCACACTGCTGGTACGGCTGGTACAGTATATAATATTAAATACAAAATTTGAATAAATAAATAATATATATATATATATATATATATAAAATTTCCAAGTGCATTCTTTGGATTAGAAGACATGGAGAAGGGAAGCAGGAGAGGCCGGTTTGCTGCCCGTAAGGCAGGCAATGGGGCCGTACCAGCAGCGTAGCAGCAGCAGCCCGAGTGGTGGTCGTTTACTTCACCAAGATGGGACACTTTATACCTTGCATAGGATTACCTTCAGCAAAAAGCACAGCAGAACTGCTGCTCCAGGAAGTGGTGCATCTGCATGGATAAACCCAGGAAATAGTATCTAATAGAGGACTGCAATTTATCTCATGTTTTTGGAACTCCTTCTTCACCATTCTGGGGGTGAGACTTCAGCCTACTACTGCTTACCACCCCCAGGCCAATGGACAGGTGGAAAGGATTAATCAACATATTGAACAGTACCTTCGGTGTTTCTGTACTTACCTCCAGGATGATTGGAGACAACGCTTACCCCCTCACTGAATTCACCTACAACAATGGATCCAGTGCCTCCCTAGGAAACTCCCTGTTCTACATGTCTACGTGTCATACAGCTTTCACCTCCCTCTTTGTTTTCCAGCTGTCACCCTGGCCACGGTTCCAGCTGCAGGAGCACTAGTGAACATTATTAAGAAGGCCCAACGTGCTGCCCAGCAGTGCTTACAAAAGACGCGTCAGCGATACAAGGCCGCCATAGATAAATGACATCTCCTGGGGCCCCCTCTGAAGGTAGACTTAATGTGGGTTCACAAAAAGAATTACCCCTCCATGCGGCCATCGGCCAAATTGGATGATGCATACATAGGTCCCTTCCCAATCGCCCAACAACTGGACAGGGTCACCTACACCATGACCCTGCCAGCCCATCTCTGCATTCATCCCTCTTTCCACATTTTCCTCTTGAAAAAGGCCCAGCCTCCAGTTCATACCCTGAACACTGCTGTCCCGCCCCTGCCAGTCCTAATTTGAGGGGAGCCTGAATATGAAGTCTGGGCTGTCCTGGACTCCTGCCTTGTCAGTTCCCGCCTATATTATCTGATTGATTGGAAACACTGTGGGCCAAACGAGCGCTCCTGGGAACCAGCAATGAATGTCCATGCCCCCCGCCTCATCCTTGCCCTTCATTGATGTCACCCTCCAAACCCAGGCTCCAGACCCTGGGGGTGGGGGAACGGAGCCCTGGATGGGGGGGTTCTGTCACGCCGCTCCCGGAGTCGCAGGCACAATGCGCTGTCTTGAAATTGTTTGTTCTTTTGGATCAGCACAGTGATAACTCAAATGACATGGTGCCAAGAAAGCTATTTTATTATATACACAGCATAAAAGATAAAAGTACACAGCATAAAAGATATATACAAAACATCTCACATCCCTTTCTGAAAGCCAGAGAACCCCAACAACAGCTGCGAGATGATCCCCAGGTGGGCCCCAGGTTCTGCCGCTCCCCCTCAGCACATCTGCGGAGTGGCCAGCAGTGAAGTTCTTTCCAATGTGGGTCCCCAGCCACTCTGTCTTATACTATTCCAGCTTCACAAAACCCACTAGGCAAACATTGCACATATGCTAACAATTAACTATTGCCTTCCTCTCGCCTGAGTCATTCAGCTTCCAATTAAGGAGCCTTTCTCTGGGTACTGATAAGCGCTTCTCATAACATACAACTAACTGGCCTTGGCCTTCTGAACAACAACTTATACAATACAGAACAGGTTGCCAAAGAGGCATGCATACAGCACATGACTCAAACAAGATGGATTCTACAGCATACACAGGCCAAATAAAATATACAAGTCTTCACTATGACTGGCTCCACCGGTGTACATAGGTCTTCCACAATCTTTCAGTACACACACCGTCCCCCAGGTTGCTAGGCAACCTGACAAGAAGCTGAAAGACACTGCCGCCACTGAAGGAAGTAGCAGAGGGGTGGGTCCTGCACAGATGACTTCCACAGGTGCAGGAAACCACGCCCCGCCTTGGTGCAGTGCACACCTGGTGGGGCACCAGGGAACATTGTGACCCCGCCCTCACTGGAGCTTGCCAGTGGCACAAAGGACGTTATAAAACAACCAGTGGGACAAGCAAGCCCTTCCAGTAATCGTGAGAGAGACTAGCTCTTACCTTTAGAGAGCATATCTTGAGCCTGGTTGTTGTTGCCATTGGTGTGAGCTCTGTGTGTGAGAGTGTGACTTCCTGTGATTCCTATTCCTTCCCTCTTGTTGTTTTGTTGGAGTGTGTGTGTCTAGTAGAAGTGTCCTCTCCTTCCATGTCCCTGCCCCCAATTACCATCACCCTTTGTCATAACCCCTTCCCTGTGCGCAATCCCCTTCTCTCCCCACCCCCCCTCCGCCCTTACCTCCACCCTTATTCCCACTCCTGATTCCCCTGTCCCTGTGTCCTTTCCTCCACAGTGTAGAGCACGGTGTTTTGGGCCCCACGGATTCAGGATGAATGGTGGTCTGTGAGTACTTGTGTCCGCCTCCGGGGCATTGGTGTTCTCTCCTTCCCGGTGATGAGTCGGGTTGCCTTCCAGATTGGAGGGAAAGCCCACACAAGACCCTGAGGGAATTATTTACACCACAAGTGCACTCCCCAGGAGAGGAACCGTCCACAGAGTTACCCCCACATCTATTCCCCTTCCCTTTCTCCCCTCATGTGCCCCATCCCCTATCCTCATAACAGCAAGGCTTGACTACTTTGCAGTACAGCTTCTTGAGTTCAGTTGAGTACAACCCAAGCCTGCAATTCCCGGCCAAGTGGGGATGCCAGCCACTCCAGCCCCAGAACCCACTGTCAGGGTTCTGGGGCCATCATTCCACCAACCCACGTGGAGGGTCCTTATTCACTTACAGCATGGCCCAGGGAGATATGGCTCTGCTCCTGTTGGACACAGACAGTGATTCTGACTTCAGAGGCAGCCAGCCACTCCATCCCCAGGACCCACCATCAGGGTTCTGTTGCCTATTTTTCAGGCATTGTGGTCTGTCCATCCACATCATCCAGAAGCTGCCACTCTAGTCCCAGGACCCACCATCAGGGTTCTGGGGCCATCATTCCACTCATGGGGAGATGTCATTCCATGGCATCAAGAAACATGCAGCCACTCCAGTCCCAGGACCCACCGTCCGCTTTCTGGGGCCTACATTCCAGGCAGGGGGGGCTGTCCATCCATGTCATCCAGAAGCTTCCACTCTAGTCCCAGGACCCACCATCAGGGTTCTGGGACCATCATTCCACTCACAGAGAGCCATCGTTCCACTGCATCAAGTAACAGCCACTCCAGACCAAGGACCCACCATCAGGGTTCTGGGGCCTACGTTCCAGGGAAGGAAGGCTGTCCACCCATGTCATCCAGAAGTTGCCACTCCTGTCCCAGGACCCACCTTCAGTGTTCTGGGACCGTCATTCCACTCACAGGGAACTGTCATCCTACCATATCAAGAAGCAGCCAGCCACTCCAGTCCCAGGACCCACCCTCAGGGTTCTGGGGCCTATGTTACAGGCATGGGTGGCTGTCCATCCACATCATCCAGAAGCAATAGAGGTGCTGCTGCTGCTCAGTCTGCTTCTGGTGCTGCTACTGCTAAGGCTGGGGGCAGGGATAGACCCCGCCAGCTGAAAGGGGTGGCTGCTCCCACTCCCACCATCCCCAGGGGTGTCCTATTGCTGCTGCCACGCACTCTCCAGAGCCCTCTCTGCCTTACAGACCCTCTCCACCAGCTCACCCTTCCAGTGCCCATAGAGCGGTGTCTGGCATGCCACGCTGCCCTTGACCCTGGGGTCCAGCATGGTTGCCTGCCAACACATATTCCTCCCACTGCAGGAGCTCATCAAACCATGCCTTCAGCCCTGCCTTCAGCTGCCGCACCAGGGCTACCCCCTCAGCTGCCAGTTTCTTGCCCTAAGGGCTAGAGTCCCACCCCTGGAAAATCTCCTCCAGCCTCCTGAGGAGACTCTGCACCAGAGGTGTCACCTGGCTGATGGTGACCATGGAGGAGCTGATGGTCTCCATCAAGGACAGGAATGGTTTCAGAACAAAGATCTCCCATTCCTCCCCATTGTGCCCTGGAGGTGCCCCGCTGTCTGTCACCAGCTGAAACTGATGCAAGGAAGCTTTCTGATCGAGAAGCCGCTTGAGCATCAGGAACATGGAGGAATTCCACTGGGTGGACACATCCTGCACCCGCTGGTACACTGGAGAGCCTCCTGCTTTGCCTGGAGGTGGTTGCTGCCATAACCCTCCCCCACTCGATCACGGAGCTAAGGGTGCCTGCCCCAATCCCTTCTCCACCAAACCCAGAGCGTCCCTGACCACCAGGTGAAGGGATGCTAGTGAAGCCTCCCTTGCGGACTCCCATCAATATGTTGGCCACATTGTGCATCACTACACACCCCTTGGTGAAGGGCGCACCTGGTGTGACCCACTCCCTCACCATGGCATTCAGGGGTGCCTCAATGTTATGAGAAGTGTGAGGGCTGCAGTGTCCATGACTTCCCCCTGAAGCAGGGCCCACCTATACCCTGCTTCAGGACCCCTCCTGCCACTGCCAAATGCTGCCTCCAGGTCCTGCCACCAGTGCATCGTCACTGCCAGGTAGGTATGGGGCTGACACCACCTGCCAACTCAGGGTGGTGATGCCTGGCAGGCCTCCAGTTCTTCTCGCTCTATGCTGGGTTCTCCAGTTCTAGTCACCATCACGGCTGGGTGTTGCAGGCTGCCAGGCATCGACAGAGCAGCAGCAGAGGCCCAGCCAGGACTTGGTGGCTGCCATCCCTGCTTGGCCAGGCTTTGGAAACTGCCAGGCATTGGTGACAGCCTGACTCAGGGTGGTGTGCAAGGGCAGCCTAAACTGGGGGCCAGGAACCCAATCAGGCACCTAAACCCCATGTCCCCAACCACTGAGAAGAGCTGCCCATCGAGCACAATCATTTCCCCCAACATGCATGTGGCTTTCAGTTGAAAGCCACGCCGCCCTCCACATCCTGCAGCTACCGATGGATGTGACAGCTGCCCCCACCCCAGCTCCTCCATGATGCATGGACGCTTCTGGACCTCAACTCACTGCTGCTGCTGCTGCTGCACCACTGACAATGCTGATGGGAGGGGCAGAACATGGTGGCGAAGCAGCTCTCAGAGGGATATGTGGCCAGCCCCGTCCAAAGTGGCCAAGGGTCTGTTGTCCTGCCCAACAACAAGCATCCCCAGCGAGTGGGTGTTCTCTATGGTGGGGGATATTTGCTCACTGCACCACCTGAGATTGGGGGCCAAGTTGGTGGAGCAGTTGTTTTTCATCAAGATGTCTGTCTGCTACTGCTGCCATGGGTTCTGCTACTGGGCAATCCAATGTCTGCTGCTGCTCCACCGATGCCCTAACCCTCTGCTTCCCATCCCATCACCCATTTCCCTCATTAAAAGTCTGGTGGAACAGCCAGGTCTTACATGATCATCGAAAACAAGGGAGATCTGGGGCCAACTGGGCCTCTGCCAGGAGGGAGTTCCACAGCCTAGGTGTGGCCAGTGAGAACACCCTCTTCATAGTCACCCCCAGGAAACCTGGGGGACTTCAAGAAAGGCACCCTCAGTCAACCGCAGGGGCCGAACCGGGGTCCAGGTGGTTAGGCGGTCACACAGATAGGTAGGGACCAGTATATTTAGGGTTTTATAGATAAGTATCAACAGCCTGAATTGAGACAGGAAGGTTATAGGCAGCCAGTGCAGAGAACAGAGCACCGGTGTCATATGCTCCCGGCAGCCTGACCCCATAATGTGGTAGGCCGCCACATTCTGCACCAGCTGCAGACTCCGAACTGTCACCATGGGTAGCCCCACGTAGAGCATGTTACAATAGTCCAATCTTGGTGATTAAAGCATGGATGATACTGGCCAGGTTGGAGTCTGAGATGTATAGCCGAAGCCACCACACCAGATGTAATTGGCAAAACACACTCCTCACCGCAGCCCCCACCTGGACATCCAGGCAGAGCTGGGAAATGAGGAGTACTCCCAGACTATGAACCTGGGGAACCAGCAGAGGGCGAACTCCATCAATGATGGGGGATGCCAACCCCACTGCCTTTCCCACTAGCATCACCTCCGTCTTGTCAGGATTCAGCTTCAGTCAGTTAGCCTTCATTCAGTCCCCCACAGCTGCCAATCACTGAGTAAGCACTGAGACTGCTGGGTGCTTATTAAGAGGCAATCAGAGGAATGCCAGCAACTGAGCATAGGGCATTGCTACACTCAGACAATAAAAAGCAGGAGTTATCTGGTTCAGAAAAAGACAGCCAACTCTTGCCTTGATCCTTCAGCAGTTTTAAAACCTAACCAAAACTTTTATAAACTTTCCAAACTAATGCTGCTTTGCCATCTCAGTCTTCATATGCATTTCTGTATCCACCAGGGAGCAGCAATCGAACCATGAGAAAGGAAACCCAGGTGCTATATAAGAGCCAGAAGCAGAACAGACAAAAACTGCAAGAAAACCTGTTCTTGTGAGCCTTTTTGGAAACACAGTCTGATTTACATACAAAGTATGGACTCATTTATATGTACCTTCTTTTTGAAGTCATTTATGCGATCGTACAATCCTATACCATCCTTTGTTGCTAGATTTGTGCTTGGTATGATAGGCTGTAAGTCTTTGCAGGGTTTACTTCCCTAGTGGAGCCCAGCCGCTGCCTGACACTCAACCCCAGCTAACTGCTGCAGCTGATGAACAATCAAGAGCTGGGCATATCTCAGGCAGATAGGATATGAGGGAACAGGAGGTGAGAGACAGTGAGAAACGCAAGATAGGCAAGGGGTTGGAGCAGTGAAAGGCTGCTGTAGAGCATAGGTTCTCAAAGTTGGGGGCAAGTTTGCCAAGGGAGGTATGGAAGGTGTTCTGGGAGGGTATGAGAAGGACCCCAGCTGCCAAACACCTAGCTCCACACAGAGCTAGGGAGAATCCCCAAAAAGAGGGTGGGGAGGAGGAAGCAAGTCAAAGAACAAGGAGGAAGAGAGAGGGAAAGCAATAGGAGGGTGGGAAGTATGATGTGTGTGTGTGCATGCGCACAACCACAATAAGAAGAGGGGCCTCAACTACGTCAGAAAAGTGAAGGAGAGGAGTACGGTTCAAAAAAAGTTTAAGAATCACTGCTAAGAGGCCAGTTGGAAAGGTGCTACAGATAGGGCCCAGGCTGCTTAGGGCTTAACAGGTCAAAACCAGCACCTTGAATTATGTCCAGAAAACATCTGGTTGCCAGCGCAGACTGTGGAGCACTGACTGGTGTAATGTGATCTCAGCAACCTACCACCTGCAGCTTCTGAACAGTCCTTAAGGGCAGCCACGTGTAGAGCACATCACAATAGCCTAGCCTTGAGGTTATGAAGGCATGGGTTATGGTGGCCAAGTCCAAATCCGAGATGGTCACAGCCTTCTCACCAGAATACCTTTAGAATACCAAATGATTATGCTTTGAGTGTGTATATGTGGAACTAGCAACATGGGGACTTGAAGGGGGTTGAATGGCACATTAACAGACTGGTGACTAATTTGGGCTGAGGAACTGAGTATATTGAGGTGCTCCACCTAAGGGGTCTCAGGGAGTGATTCTGCAGCAGATTCTGCATGATGGACTGCTCTTCTACACCTGGTGATAGCAGAAATATCTGATGTGTATAGTATAAACCTGTCTGGAGAATAGTTCTGTATTTACATATGCTGCATACATTCCCATAGTTTTAAATCTAAAATAATAAATGCATTCCTCCTGTGCATGTCTGGATAAATGAGAGGGCAAGCAAAATGTTCCCCAGACAGCAAACTCTTTATTTTTAGTCTACCTATTACATTTATAAGATCCTAATTATCATATATGAGCACCCCAAAAAGTTTCACTAGAATTATTCTCATAATTCTTCCATGAAGTAGGAGAGTACTACTGTCCTTATTCTACAGATAGGGAACAAAGACACAGAAAGGCTATAGATCAAATTTCAAAGCCAAAATGGCACATAGCTACTTATTTGCTTTTTATAATCTATCCCTAAATAACTTGCCAATGGCCACAAAGAAAGCACGTGGCAAAAACAGGAATTGAACTCAAAATAAGAGGGTAGTGGTGAACTAAATTCCGCACTATCCCATAATGCATTTTTAGATGAGACACTGTTTCTCACAAACTGCAGAGTCCAGGAGAAACAAACTCGTGTACGGGTGGGAGCTAGACATTTCCCCCCAATTCTGAAAGTCATGTGGCATCATTGAAAGCAGTGCACTCACACATCGACAGAGATCTGGACTTTTGAAACCCCGACATTTCTTGATTCTTTGACTGTGAGGTTTCCATAATTAGGGTTCTCATGTATTTTGCTTGGTAAATGCAGTTTTACAAGCACAGTTGTATCCATGGGTTAGTCTTGTACCAGCAAGTTCCCTCTGAGACAGCACAAGAACTGTGAGCGTACACACTCAGTTTCAGCTTGTGCTGGCAGCCTGTCCCTTGTACTATATGTAATGGGGCACAAACTAAAAATGGTACAAGTCTGCTAGCTTAATGGATCAAGCCTCTCCCGTATGAGGAGAGGCTTGATAGGCTGGGGCTCTTCAGCTTGAAAAAGAGACGGCTTAGAGGAGATATGATAGAGGTCTATAAAATCATGAGTGGTGTGGAACTTGTAAACAGGGAACAGTTATTTACCCTCTCAACTGGTACTAAAACTAGGGGACATTCCATGAAACTCACAGGTGACAGAGTAAAAACTGACAAAAGAAAGTATTTTTTCACTCAGCGTACAATTAGGTTGTGGAATTTACTGCCAGGGGAGGTAGTCAAGGCCAGCAGTATAGCTGAGTTTAAAAGAGGTTTGGACAAGTTTCTGGAAGATAGGTCCATTAGCAGCTATTAGCCAGGTAGGATTGGGGAACAAAACCCTTTACTGTCGGGAGCCTGGGGATGACCCACAAGGAATAGATAGCATGGTGACCTGTTGGGTGTTTCTCACAGGCCCTCGTGACTGGCCACCATCAGAGGCAGGATGCTGGGTTCGATGGACCGTTGGTCTGACCCACTATGGCACTTCTTATGTTCTTATGATATCTGTGTGTTGTGCATAGGTGGTGCTGAAGGTCTGAAAGGTCCAATGCATCTGGGATACCTTTCAGTAAGTTGCTGTACACATACTGGCACAGTGTACAGCAGTATGATTGCTGAATGATCTACAGGAAATAGCACAACAGCTAAGAGTATACGTTCTAGGTTGAGTTGATTATATTAGTTGAATTAGTTAAAACACAAAACCTTAACTACCATGGGTGTAATTATTGAGGTGATGCATCCCCTCAAACCTTCAGAGCAGAGGGGATATAAATGTCAAATCATGGAAAGTGGGTGTGGGAGGGAGGGTGAAGAAGTGAAGAAGAGGGTGAGAGGGGGATTGGTTTGGGGAGGGTCTATCCCCCCCCAGTGTGAGGGGGGGTTTGACCCGAGTGGGCTGGGATTTTTTGACTCCCCTGTAAGAGAGGGGGGCTTGGGGTGGTGGGCTTGGGGTGGGGGCGAGGGGGTCTCCCTCATCGGCTGGACAGGACCGCCACCGGGGGGGTGGGGTCCGCAGCCATTGGAAGGCTAGTCCCAATGAAAATAATACGAAAGAGCATAAACACTGGCAACATAAATGTAAAGTGTTAAAAAGGCAAGAGAGATTTTGAAGGGAGGCTTGCTAAAGAGGCAAAAACAAGCAACAAAAACTTTTTCAATACATCAGAAGCAAGACGCCTGCTAGGGAGTCAGTTGGGCCATTAGATGACAAGGGAGTAAAAGGGACACTCAGGGAGGATAAGGACATTGCAGAGAAGCGGAATGAGTTCTTTGCGTCGGTCTTCACCGCGGAGGATTTTGGGGAGGTACCCACGCCGGATCCTTGCTTTGTGGGCGAGGAACTGGAAGAGCTGTTACAAATCACTGGGACGTTGGAGGATGTTCTAGGGCAAATTGACAAACTGAATACTAATAAGTCACCAGGGCCAGATGGCATTCACCCTAGAGTTCTGAAGGAACTCAAATATGAAATCACAGACCTACTGTTAGTAATTTGTAACCTGTCACTAAAATCTGCCACTGTACCCGAGGAATGGAGGGTGGCAAATGTAACCACGATATTTAAAAAGGGATTCAGAAGTAATCCTGGAAACTACAGACCAGTAAGCTTGACGTCTGTGCTGGGCAAAATGGTGGAAACCATAATTAAGGACAGAATTATAGGGCATGTCGACAAACATGGTTTAATGGGGAAGAGTCAACATGGATTTATTAAAGGTAAGTCATGCCTCACTAACCTATTGGAATTCTTTGAGGGTGTATATAAGTATGTGGACAAGGGAGACCCAGTAGATATAATGTACCTGGATTTCCAGAAAGCATTTGATAAGGTCCCTCATGAGAGACTCTTGAGAAAATTAAAAAGTCATGGGATAGGAGATAGTGTCTTACTATGGATCAGAAACTGGATAAAAGATAGAAAGCAAAGGGTTGGACTAAATGGTCAGTTTTCACAATGGAGNATTGGGACCGGTGCTGATTAATGTATTCATTAATGATTTGGAAAAGGGTGTTAAGAGTGAGGTGATCAGATTTGCAGATGACACCAAGTTATTCAAGTTAGTTAAAACACGAGCAGACTGCGAGGAACTGCAACAGGATCTTACAACACTGGGTGCCTGGGCATCTAAATGGCAAATGAGATTTAATGTGGACAAGTGCAAAGTGATGCACATAGGGAAAAATCATCCAAACTATGCATACACAATGCTGGGTACTAAGCTAGGAGTTACCACTCAGGAAAAGGATCTGGGGTGGTTGTGGACAATACAATGAAATCCACAGTGCAGCGCAGTTTCCTGGGGTGGTTGTGGACAATACAATGAAATCCACAGTGCAGTGCGCAGCAGCAGTCAAAAAAGCAAACAGAATGTTAGAAATTATTCGGAACAAGATAGAGAATAAAACTGAGGATGTCATAATGCCTCTATACAAGTCAATGGTGCGACCACACCTGAAATATTGTGTGCAGTTCTGGTCGTCCCATCTCAAAAAAGACATAGCTGAACTAGAAAAGGTACAGAGAAGGGGAACAAACATGATCAAGGGCATGGAAGGGCTCCCGTATGAGGAGAGGCTTGATAGGTTGGGGCTCTTCAGTTTGGAGAAGAAATGACTGAGAGGAGATATGATAGAGGTCTATAAAATCATGAGTGGGCTGGAACTAATAAACAAGGAGCAGTTATTTACCCTCTCAGCTAGTACTAGAACTAGGGGACACTCCATGAAACTCATGGGTGGCAAGTTTAAAACAAATGAATATTTTTTTACTCAGCATATAATTGGGTTGTGGTATCTACTGCCAGAGGCTGTGGTAAGGGCCGGTATTATAGCTGAATTTAAAAGAGGTTTGGACAAGTTTCTGGAAAATAGGTCCATTAGCAGCTATTAGCCAGACACGATCAGGGAACATGACGGGAGCTAGGGGAAAACAACAAGGAATGGATCCCCCATTGTGACCTGTTGGGTGCTTCTCCGAAGCCACCGTGATTTGCCACTGTCAGAGACAGGATGCTGGGCTGGATGGACCATTGGTCTGACCCAGTGTGGCACTTCTTATGTTCTTATGGGGTCGTAATGGGCCGGGGCAATTATAGTCCCTCCGGGAGGCTAATAACAGCAATGAAAAGGGACAGGCATGTGGTGCCTGTCCCTCTCACTGGCCTCCGAGCAGGTGGTGTGGTGATCGAGAATGGGAAGGCCCCAGGTCTAGGACTGCTGCTGATCAACGCGAGGTCGGTTGTTAATAAATCTATAGTAATCCATGACTTAATCCTGGATCAATCAGCTGACCTCATGTGTATTACAGAGACCTGGCTGGACACTGAGTCGGGGGCCAATCCTGGCTGACCTTGTTCTGGCCAGATACTCTGTACAGCATCAGCCCATCCAGAGAGGTGGGGGGGTGGGGGTGTAGCCATTATTTTTAAGGACATTTGGTCTGTGAGGAGATATCCAGTGCAGACTATTTCGGGTATAGAGGGTGTCCATCTAGTGATTGATTTGGCCGGAGACAGATTAGGGCTGATGATGATATACCGTGCACTTACCTGTACAGCAGCATTCCTACATGCTCTAGCTGAATTAGTGTTGGTGGTGGTCTTGAGATCTCCAAGGGCTATAGTCCTGGGGGATTTCAATATCTATGCTGACGCCAATCTTGGAGGAGCAGAGCGTAAGTTCATGGCCGTCATAACAACCATGGGACTGTCTCAGAGGGTTGTTAGGCCCAACACATGATGGAGGACATACCCTCGATCTGATATTCTGCAATGGCCTTGAGGCAGGGGATCCGGTGGTGGGGGACGTGTCAGCTGTGCCTACTGCCCTTGTCATGGTCAGATCATTATCTCCTCCAGGACAGTCTCCTGGTGCATGTCTGCCCCCGGAGGGGTGTTGAACCAGTTTGGTTGGTTCACCTCCTGAGACTTATAGAACCAGAGAGGTTCCGGAATGCTCTAGGGGAATTACCTCGCAATCCTATTGGTTGATTATTCAATGACCTCGTAGCTCTTTGGAACATCTTGCTGACTGAGGCCATCGATCAAACTGCTCCTAGGTGGCCGTCCACTTCCTGGATGTTGACAACGCAGGTTCCTGTGGTTTACAGAGGATCTGCGATGGATGAATCAGGAAGGGCGGTGGTTAGAGCGACTGTGGCACCATACTCGCACTGACCAATTGCAGCATACAGCTAGTTTGAAAGCATATGATGTAGCTGGGTGAAAACAGACATGACGCTAACCACCCTTTAACCACCCTTGGTGGTTATTTATGCATGTTGTAGGGCTGTATTGATGCTCTATGCAGCCCTGAAACATGCATAAATGACCACCAAGGGTGGTTAAAGGGTAATTGGTGTCATGTCTGTTTTCACCTGCTGTGCGGGCAGCAAAGAAGGTATCATAGCATCTGTGAAGTCAAGTCCAGCTGAGCTTTCCTGGGTGGTACAGAGGCTGGTCAGTCCGACCTCTCTCCGCCTAGAACTGGAATCTTCCAGTGCTTGCTGTGACATGTTTGTCGACTTTTTCATGGATAAAATTGCTTGGATTATCAAGACTTCAGCACTGCACTTATAGCAGTAGGTGAACCCGAAACTGTGGAGGCCCTGCCTTGTCTAATTTCATGGGATCAATTTCAGCGGGTGTCGCCCACTGACATGGCGGATGCCCTTGGGATGGTTAGATCCACCTGCTGTGAATTAATCCATGCCTGTCCTGGCTGATCAAGGCCTGCCGGGAAATGTTAGGGCCATTGCTGGCCGGGGTTGTCAATGCCTCCTTTAGGGAGGGCAGAGTGCCAGGCCACCTTAAAGAGGTGGTGGTGCAGCCTCTGTTCAAGAAACCATCTCTTGATGTTGGCTCCCCTGCCAGCTATCGGCCAGTCTCTACCCTTCCTTTTTTAGGGAAAGTTATTGAAGGGTAGTGGCTCAGCAGCTTCTGGGACATCTGGATCAGGTCAGTTTTCTGGATCCCTCGCAGTCCAGTTTTCACCCTGGGTTTGGCACTGAGACTGCACTTGTGGCTTTCGTTGACGACCTGTGCTGTGAATTAGATCAGGGAAGATTGTCTCTTTTGATTTTATTAGATCTGTCACCAGCGTTTGATACCATTGACCACAAGATGTTGGTCCAGGCCCAAAGTTATGTTAACTACAATGTTAAAGGTTGAAGAAAAATTGTATGACATACTGTATTCCTTTAAAAAATAGTATATGACCATTTAATTAAAGCTTGTATTGCAATTCATATGTGAACAGGGCAGAAGAACCCACTGCAATGTTGGCCTTTCTTGACTTTTGAGTGCTTCACTGTCCAGCCTTCATATTCTTTCCCATAGGTTTTCTGTTGTTGTTGCATTAATATCTATATATGTCATTAATTATTATTATTATTATTATTATTATTATTATTATTAATAATTTATTTGTTTGTTTGTTTGTTTATTTATATAGCACAAGCAATGTACCTGGCACTGTACAAGCCACAATCAGAGACAGGTCCCTACCCCTAAGGGTCTTACAATCTGAGAGAGAAGTGAGGGGGGGTACAGGGAGAGGTAAATATCAGGAAAGAGAAGAGTACATTTATGAGGCTGAGAAGTTGCAGGCTCACGTGCTTCGCTTAGTTACAGGGAATTTGGTTCTGAGTGAGGAGGAAAGGATGCAGTATCACTCATGACAAGCTAGGGAAGGCCTGACAGAAGAGGTGGGTTTTCAGGAGGGATTTTTATTTTAATTTTTATTATTTTATTTAGTTGAATTTAATACCTCGCCCCTCTTGCCACTGGGGCAGCTTACAACCAATTTGAAAGTTGGGAGGGAGGGAGCAGAGTAAATGTATTCAGGGAGGGAGTTCCAGGCATGATTGGCAGCAAGGGAGAAGGGGTGACGACATTTAGAGGAGCAAGGGGTTCGTGAGCAGGCGAGGGTGGGAGCAGAGGAGGAGCGAAGCTCCCAGGCAGGAGTGTAGCGGGATACAAGAGTGGAGAGAAATGGGGGAGCAAGGCCCTGAAGAGCCTTGAAGGAGAAGACCAGGAGCTTGTGCTGAATTCATTCCCATAGAGAGCCAGCGTAGGGCGAGAGGAGGGGCTGTACATGATCAAAGCAACAGGAAAGGTGGATAAACTTCCAATTTAATGCAACCAAGCCAAGAACATGTACCTGAGTTCTCGCATCCTCATGAATGTCGCATCCCTTGTCTCTCCCTCTGTTCCCCCTTCCCTGTCTCCCCTCCCCGTCTTTAGATTGTAAGCTCTTGGGCTGGGACTGTGTCTATCTTATTTCTGTAAAGCAACAGGTACATCGCTTGTGGTATATAAATACTTATAATAATCCAGTCCCCAGAGAGGGTTGGCACAGAGGCCCCCTGTAGTGGCGTGAGTGGTGACTAACCACTCACAGGTTCATGAGTCTGCTATTCTCAGTCACCAGTTCTAAACCCCAACCCTGCCAGAGTAGACAGGGTTACAATAATAATAATAAAAATAATATATAATTTTGGCTGCAGAGCATTGAATGGAGATGAGGGGGGCCAGATCAGAGCAAGGGAGACCAGTAAGGAGGAAGCTGCAGTAGTAAAGGCAAAAGATGACTAGAGCATGGATTAGAGTTTTTTTCAGTGGCAACAGTAAGGCAAGGCCAGATTTTAGCAATATTGTACAGAGCAAAGCAAAGGATTTAGCAACAGCCTGGATCTGAGGCTTAAAGTAGAGGGAGGAGTGAAAGATGAATCCCAGGTTAAGGGCCTGAGGGACTGGATGGATGGTGACAACCTCAATGGAAATTGAGCATTTCGGGGGAAAGCTTATTCTGCTGTAAAGCCTATATTTTTCTCCCAATATCTAGATTTGCCCTTCAGAAGCATTTATTTCACATGAAATTACTTATGGAAGTTTTTCCAATTATTTTCCAATCCAACTGGATTTGGTTTCATTGATGTTATTAATCTGGAAATGAAAGAAAAACAACATGGAAAAGAACATACTGAAGAAAACAAAAATATGAAAGTGTATGAGAGGGTATGCAAACTCTCAGGCAGGCTGAAATGGCAAAGCAAAGGAAGAGAACAAAAATACTGACATGAGGCATTGTTCAGTAACTAGAGTTTATTTTATAGGACCTAACACCAGCAGGACTTGCTTATTAAGACTGAAATAAAAGGATTAGGGCTTTCACATGAGTAACACTAATAGCTGGAATTACACCAGCAGTCTGCCCAACAAGAAAGTGAGATATCAATACCAACCTCACAAGGGTACAATGAAGCAAATTTAAATATGTTTGGAAAGCACTTTACAACTTTCAGAAGTACAAGGGTGAGTGGAAGATATATTACAAAATGACTATCAAGGCACATGCTTCACAGCACAAGCTGATCACTAGCTGAGGCCAGGTAGAAATCCCATCCTCCTCCAACTTAATGCAGAGAAACTGGAGCACGCTGACACTGTCACCTACACATCTGGTCAGCCTACACAAATGTAGTTGCTTTTAGTCAGGGGCATAGCTAGGTTGGAGTAGATCCTGGTCCAGGAGATGGAATGGACCCACTCTTCTCCCCCTCTCCCAGAGGATTGTGGAGCTCCCTAGGCTCATGAGCCCCAATGCACGTGCACTACCCATCAGAGCTATGCCCTTGCTTTTATCCAACTTTGCTAAAGGTTTTGGAGCAACTTCTTGTTTAGCAAATGTTATCCCATAGCAGTATCCCTAGAGGGCAGCATTTCTACATGAAACACTTGCTGCAAATCTAGAGCTCCCTACTTTATAGCAAGCATCATCTCATCAAGACTGCACCATAATGTTGTTACTTAAATCCTCTCTTAGTCAAACTTCAGAATTCTCATCCAGTGATGGGAATAAGGAAATTCAAACCACTCAGAGAAGTTGCTTCACGCTTTCTGCAAATGTGGCATCAGTGAGTAAGAAGGTCTTTTTTGCAGGGCTAAAGACTTTGGATGAAATTCTCCAAAGCTCCTAAGCAATTAAGATGCCTATATCCTCTTGACTCCTGGGACTTACGCTTTATCCTTAATCTTTTTTTCTTTTTTTAAAATTAGAGTTAATATTCTGTAACATGGCATCCTCCCAAAAGTATAGCAGCCTCCCAAGACACCTAGCTCTTGATTGACTGAATAGAAAGCATTTGCAGTGCATTCAATCACTTAAATAAATATACAACTATAACATTTCATGTCATTGTAAATATTGAACTAGACTGGTTTGATAAACAGGGCAGTCTAAGGCCCATAGGTTTAACGGTACCTAATGATGGATTCCACACATTGTAGAGTCAGCCTGACTCCGCCCCCATGGTACAGTGCACTCACATAATTCCAGTGAGGTGCTTTGCCCATTGTGTACATAGGGAGAGGTCAGAGCAATGTTCCCTATATTCTGTGTGGTGGTTGTATATCCCTGTAGGCATGTGGAAGGCAGTTGTGACATGCTGGCCTATGCAGTCGATGTAGGGTTCGTGTCTTCTTAATGGGTTTGTCATGGTATCCCCTGGAATAATTTCAGAGGGATAATGCAGTAGCTTGCTATTTTCTAAGTAGTAAAAATATTTTCCCCTCAATGGGTTTTGTTTGTTGTCTGTCTGTAAGTTAATCAACTCGGCAGATGGGTGAAGAATATGCTGTCCGCTGTTTTAATGTCGCAGCAACCTGTAATGAAGAAACTTTTTGTAACATTGAGTGGTTTGGTTTTTTGCACTGCATAGTTGTTAAGGTAGGTTTGGCAGGAGTTTGGGAGATGTGGAATCGTTGTGGGGGGTTTTCCCTTTGGTTCCTGGGCTTAGGAAATATTAATTTCTTTGGTTTGGGGGGTTTGCTTAAGTAATAAGAACCTGACTTAATTATTTGTTGTAAATCAGAAGGTTTTGTGTTAGATAATATCACTGGGTTTTGGCCAAGTAATGGAAGTTGCTATAGACTCCTCCTTACTTTCACATCATCTGAATGCTAATGTGAATGCTGAAAAATAGCATTCTGCTATTTAGCATTTGTTAAAGCTTGTGAAGCTCTTCTCAGCACAAAAAACCTGCCCTAGGTTACTTCATGGAACAGTCATAAAGGGCAGTCCCATGTTAAGTGCATTGCTGTAATCTAGCCTTGAGGTGAAAGCGTGGATGACTCTGGCCAGGTCAGAGTCAAAAAGAAAGGACTGAAGTATGCAGCACATGATTGTGTGTGCGTGCGTGCGTGCGTGCGTGCGTGCGTGCACGCGCACACAGCTGGAGCAATGTGGAAAGACCAGCAACCAAGCAGATAGCCTGGAAGTGGGGAAAGATTGCAGGGGGGTGGAGGTAGTAGAATGGAAATGGAATGTCATTCATTTTCATGAGTTTCAGATGAAGCTCTTAATGAAAAACACCAGAAAGGAGACCACAGGTGTTTTCAGATGTTACGGGCGGCCGGTTCACCACAGTGGATTCCCGGTGGGGGTGAACAGAACCACCCCCTGGGGTGAATAAAAGCCCCGAACAGACGTGATGGGACCGGGACCACAGCCGGGAATCAGGCTGCCAGATCATGACCCAGAGCAGCGCAACAGACGTGACACCGATTCCCAGCCATGATCAAAACACCCAGAATCCACAGGGCAGGGGCGGGACACAGACATGGCCACCTGAGGGCAAACGAAGCCAAAAGGCACAAACGGGAACGCCCACACAAGGAAACTGGAAGGGAGGGGGGAGAGGGAGAAGAGTCAGACAGGTACCACACACAGCAGGCACACAGGCAGCGGAGGCACAGCGGAACACACATCATGAGCACACGCCCGGGCACACACACACACACACACACACACACACACACACAAGGGGAAGGAAGGGAAGGGGGACACGGGCGTTCAGACAACACACAAGGCACAATGGGAGCAAGGGGGGGCAGGACACGGAAGAGGGGGGGAAACTGCAAAGGGGTCGGGCAGGCCACAGGCAACAGCAACCACAACCCCCACAGCAGCACAGTCTGCACGGGTGCCCCCACAGCAACACAGGCAGTCACGGAAAGGGGGGGGCCAGGATCTTGGGACCAAGGCACAGTGGGGGCCCGCAATGCACAACGAGCCGGGCGGGAACGGTCCAGGAGGCACACGGAGACCCCACACCCACAGAGGGGCTGATGGAGGGCAGGCAGGACAGCCGGTCCAGCGCTGCAGGTCCAAGGATGCACACACACCCCAGAGGAAGCACCGAGGGTCAGTCCGGGGGTCCCGGAACCCCCAGGTCACACAAGCACCCAAGGGGGGGTATCAGGTGGCAACGCTGGTGGGTGGGGACAGGTAGCTGGACACAGGCGGGTCAGTGAGGCCATGCAGAGCACTGCACCCAGGCACCAGGGAGGGCAATGATGGAGGGGAACCCTGGGTGTGCATGCAGACCAGGGGGGTGGGGCCTGGAGGGGGCCCGGGGTCACAGGCAGGGGCAGAAGCACCACGGGAAGAAGGCTTCACTACAGCACAGCAGAGACATCAGAGAGGGAGCAGCCAGCGGGGACCGGCCCCCCCGGACAGGGGCGGGAGCCCACATGGGGGCAGGACACCAGGGGGCCAGGAGGGACACCGGGACTCACAGGCAGCCGCTGGGGGCCACTGCGGGCCCAGAGGCCAGGCGCCCCGCCCGGTGAACCAGGTGGGGCCAATGGATCAAGCCCTGGTGGTACCCCAGCAAGGACATGTGGTGGGCGATCAGGTAGTAGGCCTCAAAGGGATCATGCATGGAGAGACCCAGCTGGATGTCCAAACAGGACCACACCCCCAACAGGGCCGACAGCTCCGCTGTGGAAGGCTCTGACACACAGCAGACAGCAGAAGGGGGCCAAGGAAGATGTCCCAGCTCCAGCAGCCGGTGGTACACCGCCACACAGGTGCGCTGGAACCCACGTACCCCATGAACACAGGCAAAGTAGGACACAGCCAAGGCAGGGCCCCCCTCAGCAAGGCACACCGTGTAGACGCCCAGGCCATGTACACACAGCACAGACACGGTCTCAGCCCCAGACCAGGGCACATGAGAACACCTCATGTCCGGGATGTGTCCATCAGGGAAGTGAACCAGCCCCAGGGTGTCCGCATGCAGCCGGCAATCATGAGTGCTCGCCTCATAGCCAAAGTAGCGCAGTCCGGAGCTCAAGCTTGCAAAGGCATCTGCACGGCTGCCCGGGCTGCCCAGGATCAGCTGCAGAGCCGGGGTTTGGGATAGGTAGGTTAGGGATAGTAGTTGTAGGAGCTAGCTTAGTGATAGAGATAGCATTAGTGATTTAGTTTTAGTGCTTGTAGGAGTAGGCCTGTGTACTTATTAGATAATCCATTTAGTTCATAGCATTTAGAATAGTTAATAGCAGTTAGATTTAGTGTAGATAGATATATATAATATTAGATTAAAAAAAAAAAAAAAACCCATATAAAAACAAAAAAAACAAATAAAAAACAAAAGAAAACCATATAAAACCCAATAAAAAAACAAAAAACCATATAAAAAACAAAAAAAACACCCATAACATTTCCCAAAAAACCGAACAGAACGGCCGAACCCAACGGCCAAACCCGAACCTGGTGAACTAACCGAACAGCCGAACTGAACAGACGAACCGAACGCAGCCGAACCGAATGCAGCCGAACTGAACAGCCAAGCCGAAATGCGATCTGTTCGCCCATCCCTAAAATGAAAGTCAAGATGGATATTTATCCTTTAAAACAGTAGGAGTCATCTGGTTCCTAGAGAAAAGAACCATTGCAGAACAGTGTCTTTCCCATCAGAGATAAAACAGATGCCTCTACCATTACAAGTCACAATGATAAGATCTGAGGTTAGGGAGCGGTACTTGGTTCTGGCCCCCCTCTTGGCCCCCTCAGCAGGTGGGCAGAGGGTCAAGGATCAGGGGGCCCCTGGCCTGGAATTGGTACTGTTGAATATGAAGTCAGTTGTAAATAAAACATCTATCATCAGGGAGACAATCCCGGATTGGGCAACTGACCTCGTGTATCATAGAGACCTGACTGGGCCAATATTGACTGACCTTGTCCCATCCGGATACTCCGTGCAGCATGAACCTTGGCTGGAGGGGGGGGGGGGGGGGGAGTGTAGCCATTATTTTTAAAGATACATGGCCGATCAGGAGGTATCCTGTGCAGACACCAACTGGTATAGAGGGCCTCCACTTTGTGTTTGATGTTGCCGGAGACAGGTTGGGGGTGCTGTTGATATATTGTGCACCCACGTGTACAACAGCATCCCTACATGCTCTAGCATATCTGGTGTCGGGGGTGATTTTAAGGTCCCCTAGACTAGTGGTTCTGGGGAACGTCAATATTCACGCCAATCTTAGAGGGGCAGAGCATGAGTTCATGGCTTCTATGACAACCATAGGCCTGTCTCAAGTCAACAGTGGCCCAATACATGAGGGGGGCATACCCTGGATTTGGTGTTCTACACTGGCCTTGAGGCGGGTTATCCGATGATAGGCTGTGGGAGGGATGCGATACCTTTGTCATGGTAGGACCATTACCTCCTGAAAGCTCGTACCTTGGCATACGTCAGCCCCCAGCAGGGTGTGGGACCTATTTGAATGGTCCACCCTCAGAGACTTATGAAACCAGGGCGGTTCCGGAATGCTCTGGGTTTTTTTCCCTCTGACCTTGACAGTCGCTCAGTCAATGGCCTTGTGGCCTTATGGAACATGCTTTTGGCTGAGGCCATCAACTGAGTGGCTCCTAGACATCTGCTCCCATCCTTTCGGCACCAAGGATCCCCGTGGCTCACAGAGTACCTGTGGCAGCTGAAGCAGGAGGGGAGATGGTTGCAGCGACAGTGGTGCCGTACTCATGATGAGGATGACCATTGTGACATAAGAGCAGTTTGGGGACCTATGCCATGGCTATTCAGACAGCAAAGAAGAGTTTCTTTGCTGCCCTTATAGCGTCTGCAAAGTCTTGTCCAGCGGAGCATGGTGAGAGGTTTGGTCAGTCCGGCCTGTCTCCACCTGGACCTGGAGCAATCTAGGGCCCACTGTTACATGTTCATTGAGTACTTTGTGAACAAGGTCGCTCATATCCACCACAACTTTGATGAAAAAATTGAGGCAATAGGAGAACTAGAGGTAATGAATGCCCCATCTTGTCCAGTTTTATGGGATCAATTTCAGATGGTTGAGTCCACTGATGCTGGGGATGTGCTTGGGCCTGTCAGAGCCACCACTTGTGAGTTAGATCTGTGCCCATCCTGACTGGTGAAAACAAGCCACGAGATGTTATGGACATTGCTGGTGGGGGTAATCAATGCCTCCCTTAGAGAAGGCAGGGTTCTGGAGTGTTTGAAGGAGGCAGTGGTCCAGCCCCTGATTAAGAAGCCATCTTTGGTCATTGACTCTCTAGCCAGCTATTGACCAGTCTTTAACCTTCCCTTTTTAGGGAAGCTTATTGAGCAGACAGTGGCTCAGCAGCTACAGGCGCATCTTGAATCTATTAGGTGTCTGGATCCCTCGCGTTCGGCTTTCGTCTGGATTATGGCACTGAGACCGCACTTGTAGCCCTGGTCGATGACCTCCACCTGGCTACAGACTAGGGTCGACAGTACCTGTTGATCCTATTAGATCTGTCGGCTGCGTTTGATACTGTTGAACATGAGGTATTGTTGGGCCACCTGCAGGACTGTGCCAGGGTGGGTGGAACTGTCTTAGAATGGTTCCGCTCTTTCCTGGCTGTGAGACCTCACCGGGTGGTCCTGGGGGATTGTACATCTTCTCCCTGGGACCTCACATGTCGAGTCCCATAGGGTTCCATTCTGTCCCCCCTTTTGTTCAACATGTATATGCAGCCGCTGGGGGAGGTTGGGGCGGGGGGGGGAGTGGTTGAAGGTGTGCGGTGTCACCAGTATGCTGATGATACTCAGCTGTACCTCTCTTTTTCAACTGACCCAGACCCTGCTGTCTCGTTGCTATCCCAATGTTTGGAGGCCGTGGCGGAATGGATGCGGCAGAGCAGACTGAAGCTCAACCCCGATAAGACGGAGGTGATGTTGGTGGGGAGAGCGAGGGAGGTAGTGGCCCCCCTGGTTGGGGGGGTTCGCCCTCCTATAGCTCAGCAGGTCTGGAGTCTGGGGGTGATATTGGACGCAGATCTTTGCCTGGAGCGGCAGGTGGAGGCAGTTGCTAAGGCTGCCTTCCGCCAGCTGTATCTGGTGCGTGGGCTGCGTCTTTTCATCTCCGGCCTGGACCTGGCCTCCCTCATCCATGCCTTCGTCACCTCGAGGCTAGACGACTGTAACGCTCGCTACGTGGGGCTTCCCTTGTTCCTGGTCTGGAGGCTGCAGCTAGTGAAGAATGCAGCGGCTCATCTCCTTATGGGGACGGGCCATCGGGAGCATATTACACCTGTGCTCCGAGCTCTGCACTGGTTGCTGATAGCATGCCGAGCCAGGTTCAAGGTTTTGGTGTTGATCTATAAAGCCCTATATGGTCTGGGCCCCTCATACCTCAGGGACCGCCTCGCCCTCCGCGCCCCAGAGCGGCTCCTTTGGTCTGCCGGGGGTGCCTTCTTGGAGGTCCCCCGTGTTAAGCGTAGGGCCACAATGGAGAGGGCATTCTCAGTGGCCGGGCCGCGCCTTTGGAACTCCCTTCCGGAGGAAGCTCACCTGGCTCCTAGCCTGTTGACATTCTGGCAGAGTTGTAAAACCTGGCTGTTTGCCCAGGCCTTTGGGGAGGGTGGGGGGGAGGGGTTTTAGCTCCCCCACCTAATTTGTGATATATTTTTATGATATTTAGCCCTGTTTTAATACTGGAATTGTATTATGAAATGTTTTAAATTGTTTTTATTGTATTTTAATTGTTGGAAGCCACCCCGGGCTGCTCTGCAGGAGGGGCGGGGTATAAATATATTAAATAAATAATAAATAAATAATAAACTCTAGCTCTCATTTTTATCAGACCCATGCCCAGCGATCATGCCCAGTGTTTGGCAGCTGTGGGGGGTTGGATGAGGGCAAGCCATCTGAAGCGGAATCCTGGCAAGATGGAGGTGATGTTGGTGGGCAAGGATTTGGGGGGGGCTAGGCGTGGTGAAGTCTCCTGTCATTGATCGGGTCCGCTCTCCTTTGGTCTTCCAAGTGCAGAGTCTGGGAGGGCTTTTTGATCCGCAGCTCCGCCTGGAGGCTCAGGTGGCAGCTGTGGCGGGGAGTGCATTGCAGCAATTACATCTGGTCCGACAGCTTCTGCCATATATCTCAGACTCTGACCTTGCTTCCATCATCCATGCCTTTATCATCTCAAGGTTAGACTATTGCAATGCACTTTATGTGGGGCTGCCCTTGATGCTGGTCCAGAGGCTGCAGCTGATGCAGAATGCGGTTACCCATTTGCTTATGGCAAAGGGTTGCAGGGAGTACATAATACCAGTGCTTTGAGTGCTTCACTGGCTGCCAATAGTCTACCAGGCCAAATTCAAGGTGCTGGTGTTGATCTATAAAGTCCTACACAGCCTAGGCCCTACGCACCTGCGGGACCACCTCACTCTCCCTGTTCTTTATCGGCCCCCATGGTCATCCAGGGGTGGCCTTCTTGGAGGTCCCTCGGACAAGGTGGGTGGCCACCGATCATAGAGCTTTTTTGGTGGTCACCCCCAGGCTGTAAAACTCCCTGCGCGAGGGGGCCCGATTGGCCCAGAGTCTTGTCTCTTTCCACTGTGGCTGTAAGACCTGGCTGTTCCATCAGGTGTTTGGTTAGGGAGAAGGGTAGGGAGGGGTGGGGCTTTATTTTCCCAGTTGCAAGTTTTTGTTAATATTAATTGTGTATATATTTTATATAGATGTTGCTTTTATTGATTTTATAGAATTGTATTTTATATATGTTGTTTGCTGCCCAGGGCTGCCAGAGGTAGGATGGGCGGGATAAAAATATAATAATAAATAATAATAAATAATGAACCAAAAAGACAAAGGTGACTGTCTTTTTGACTGTGCTGTGGCAACACAATCCAGACCAGGTCAGGCCACAGAACAAACATTTATGTGGCTGGGAGATGCACAAATGTACGGCTTCCAAGACCCACCCACCCTTGCACTGAAATCAGTGTCCCGCCACTTACTATATGGTCAGCCAGCCATGGCGGACCCAATCCGGGACAGCGGGAACAAACAAGTGAATGCACTCTGGCCCACTTTGTCCCAACCAGGTTGGCACTGGCCCAGGCTGTGACTTTGGCCATTTGCCAAGGTAGAGCCCAGGCTAGCTGCCAACACGCCCGGGGTCAGTCTAGGTAAACATCTGGCAGCCTGGTAACAAACATGAGAGTGGCCCGCAAGCCAAAGCAGGCCAGAGCATGTCACTGTCACATTTGTTTTTGCCCAAAGTGGTACTTTCACTTAGGCAAGGGAAATTTGTTCCAGGTCTGAAACTCAATCTCAATTTTTTCTCGATTCTCGCTGAGAGTCACGCTTCTCAACTTGGTTTTAGTAAGAATTGATCGTCAAGAAAATCCCTCATTCTCAACACTTTCTTGGTTGAGAATTTTTCTCAATTTACTGTTTACCGTGATTACCATTTCCTGTGGTTTATTGTGTACCATATATCGATTTACCATGTACCGCTTACTGTGTACTGCGTTCATCTCGGTAATGTGCATGTGCCAAATGGCTGGCTTTTTCCAAGGTGGCAGCAACACGTCTGGCGCCATCTTGGAAGAGGACTGCACATGCACAGACTAACTGCAGTGGCCATTTTGTGTATGCACATTACCAAACAAAGACAACACACAGTAAGCGGTACACGGTAAATCAGTACATGGTAAATCACGGTAAACCATGAAAAATTCTCATCCGAGATCTTGAACCATTACTAAGATTGTCCCGAGATCTCGGTATCAATTCTTGATTCTCGTGAGAAAAAAATAGATTCTCATTTCAGCCCTAATTTGTACCCAATAATGAAAATCAAGCAGCTGAGACTTACAAATATTCAGATTTGCTATAGAAATTCATAATTTGAGTAAAAAGGTCCCAGAATTATTCCATTTGTGTATAAAAAAAAATCTGCTCTCTCTGTACAGCATCACTGGAAGCCAGCATATATTTTTTCCCCATTTTATACGCTTGATTGCCTTTGTACAATATTATACAGATGTTGATTTTTGTTAACTTGTGTTTTTAAAAAACACTCCTCTATTTATAGATTAACAAAACAATGTTGCCAAGAATCCTCCACCTGTTTTAAATGTCTAACAAACCAATTTAAAGAGTATAGTGGGAACTATTCAAATGGGGAAATAGCACTCAAATTATGGGGAAATGGTAAGAGACTCTCGATTATAATAGGAGGCCCAGCAACACCCTTCTACCTATCACTACTAGCTCCACACTCTGGCCATCAGAAATCATGCCCCCTGGCTCTGCCACGAGCTCCCCGCCTCCCCTCACCCTTTAGGGAGCAGTAGGAACTAACACCCTTGCAGATACCTCACCACAACATGGGAATGCATAATTGGATATAATTATTATGCAACCTAACATCGTGAACAATAAAAAAAAGAACTTGAACCCGTGGCACAAACAGGAATTACTTTACGTCTGGAGCACTAGGCTGACTGCATGTGCTGTGTCACAAGGCAGAGGAACAACTCCATTTCAGAAGCCAGCCCTGTAGTTCAAAAGTTCAGAGGCTCAGGTGAAGAGTACACTTATCCTGAACAGGCAATTGGGAGTTAGCAATAAAGACATACAGGATAGGGAGTAAATCAGCAACTTCTCTTCAGTCATTGAAGAGAGAAGCAATCAATATAGTTTAAATTCCTACGGATTTACTTACTCCATATGGGAATATCAAAAGAGTGCTTGTTGATTTATATGGTGGCTGTGGCAATGAATACCAACGGTACTAGGTAATGACTTTTAACCCCTCTATTTCAGCTCCTTTTACAGCAAAGAAGCAGTCATACAAATCCCACAGTCTAATATAATATAAATGTATTCCTAGAATCGTTTATATTTAAAAACAGAGGCGTTTTCTCAGAGCTTGTGCTGTCAGCTTCTCCAGAGTAAGAGGAAGCAAATTTAAGCATGTTAGGTCTTAAAAAGACAAAACACCTCATCCAGATAATGTAATGGCTGGGATGCAACAAAGCTGACCTCAAGCACTTGAACATTTAATTGTTACTCAGACCCACCAAAATCAGAAGACTGGCTCAAAAATCATGAGTTTTTTTAAAATACAGTGCACCCTCACTATACTGCCCTGCATTATAGCAGACTCCAAGCTATAAGAAAGCTCATTACAGTAGGCCTAGGCACACCTTTCACTACTACAAACCCTTCATCAGAATAAAGAAAAAAAGCAAGCATATAGCCCAACAGGTCTGGTACAAGGACATAATGTAACACATTTTCTTTTTTGTTCTTCTGGGTTTTGAACCTTTGGGGATCACAGTTTCAAGCTTTTTGCTATAACTCTGTAGGACAGAACACAGAATCATGTGACTGAGTGTAAACAGATGGACGGCAACTTCACTTCTGCCCACGCCATCCCGCTTCAACCCAGGGTTGGCCAGTCCGTGTAAAGCCATCTGCCAGATGTTCAAAGGGGAGCAGGGTGTGGCTGCTCCAGGGCAGCCCTGCTGGCAGTGCTCCAGAACATCCCGGCGCGCTGGTCAAACCCAGGGCAAGGGCCAAACGTGGAGCTGCTGTCCATCTGTTCGGCAGACCCACATTGCAGCTCCGCCTCTCGCCGTCCTTTGCCCCATTCAGCACCATGGAGTTGGGGGCAGCCGCCTAGGATATTGGGTGAGTGCCCACAACTCTATGGTGCAGGGGGCACCGCACAGCCGGACCATGGCCCAGGGAACTGCCGGTCCATCCGTTGCAGACCCGGGTGGGCTGGAAGCAGACGGACACAGGGATGCACCCCCAGAGCAACTCCAGCAGCAGCCAGGCTTCACGTCTGTCTAAAAACACCCACTGTGGGAGCTGAGTCTTTTAGAAGAATTTCTAGTATCACACATTGTGATAAAATTGATGACCGAAAGCTAGAATAAGCCCTTAGTTGCACTTTGGTGGGGCACTGCAGAACCTCATTTGGCCTATGCCAAAGGCATTTCCTTCACACTGTTGTAAGCTTTCATGATATGTAGAGTCTTTCTTACAGCCCCAGCTCCTGCAGTCGTTCATTTCTGCTTGGGGATCTTGTGGTTGCAGAGAAAAGGACAAACTGTAACCTAAAGGTTCTAAAAACAGAAGGTAAACAAAAAGAAATAAAACATTACTTTTTTTAAAAAATCATATTAAGAAAAACTCATTGGTTTTGCAAGCCTGGCTTGTGGTTTTTGAACACTTGCATTTGGCAAAGCTGCCTCCAGCACTAGGTAGGCAGCCTGCATGCTTGAAGGGTACTTACTTATCTCAATATAACCTTTTGATGAAGGTGCTGCCTATTCCATTCATAACAACTTGCCCCCTAATTAAACATTTATTTATTTATTTATTTGCTTCAATTTCTAGGCCGCCCTCTCCTGCTGCTGCAGCTCGGGGCAGCATACAACATAACAAAGACATAAAAATATAAAACAGCATCAACAAAAACAACATATAAATAACAATCTAAAATTACAAATAAAATACATCACAGCAAAGGTAAAAGACCCGCCCCTCCCCCCCTTCACCTGTCTCCCTCGCCAAAGCCCGGCAGAACAGCCTGTTCTTACATTGTCTGCGGAAATAGGGAAGGTTTGGTACCAAGAAGACCTCCATCAGGAGGGAATTCCACAGCCTCAGTGCAGCCACCAAGAACGCCCTCCTCATCATCACTACCCGAGAAACTTGGGGAACCCCGAGGAGGGCGCCCCCGTATGACCGCAGGGGCCAATGCAGGACCCTGGGGGTGAGGTGATGGATTGATATAACATCAATTCTATAATTGTGATAACCTTTAAGATTCCTGCCGGTTGCTGTGTAAATCTGCCAACTGAAGTTCTATATTTCATCCTGGAGACATTTATTATTGCATCTAGTGCAGGGTGGTCTAACTGGTCTTTCAGGGCTCAGATCTGGCCCTCAACAAATCTTTGTAAGGACCACCACTGTTCCTTGTATATATAGGTACTCTTATTAAGTTATATTAGAAAAATATATATTTAAGAGAATGATTTGAGAGAAAATGTGTTTTTTTTAATGACTGTTCCCTTGATCCGCTTTGTATCTGCCCCTCAGAAACAAAAAAATTGGCGACCCTGGTCTACCACAATAGACCAATTGGCTGTTGACAGACTGTCTGTTAAAGGTTGCAGTGGGTTATTATTCCATACAGCTACCTATTTCCTCCTCTAAATCTAGCAATTATACTTCAAGGAGAAAGTTCCAGTATTCTGACGATAATTTCTTAATTGCTCTGCAAACCCCAGGCTGCATTTTCCAGCTGTACAGCAAATCCTTTCCCCCTACTCTTTGCAGATCTAATTCTTCCCTTTTTCTGGTATTTTACGTGTGACAAACTTGCTCCCAGCCCATCTGTTCCTCCATCTCCTGGAATGTCCTTTTGAGGTTGCTGATATATGGCTCTGCCATATCCCACACCTGTGTAAGCGCATGAGGTCAGGCTGAGGCCCACTCATTAAACAGCAAGTCAGAAGTAAGGACAAGTTTGCAACAGAGACCCAAACCAATCTCCTAAGGGAATGACAGATCACTGAGACTGTTTGCTGCCAGGTGGTGTTATAGTCAAAGAAGACAAAAGGTACCTTTGATAGTGCAGTCTCAAGACTGCATACCTGGGTTATTTGGAGTAGTCATTGTATCAGGGTGCAACAGGGTGAGTGGGCCCATTAAAGCTCTTCATGGTCTAGGCCTTACTTATCTGAGCGATCGCCTCACCCCCTCAAACACTTCGTCGGCTCCTGCGGTCATCTAGGGGTGCCCTCCTGGAAGTCCAGCATTATCAGCAGGTTTGGACAGACAGGAGGGCATTCTCGGCGGCTGCACCATCGCTTTGAAACTCCCTTCCAGTGGAGGTTCGCCTCCGCCCGAATCTTCTCACCTTCCAATGAAATTGTAAAACCTAGCTTTTCCCCCAGGTGTTTGGCAAGAGAGGAGGGGAAGGGATGGGTGTGGTGCAGTGCGGTGCAGTAGAACTGGGGGTTTGCACTATGAGTTTTTTATTGTTTTTTCTCATGATTAGAGTTTTAAGTATATTTTTATATATTTTATATATGTATATTGTGTTTTAATGATGCATTCTGTGAGCCGTCCCAAGTCGCCTGTGGCAAAAGGGGTGGAGTAAAAATGCAAAACAATAAATAATATAAATAAATAAATTAAGGACCACAACATCTGCACACACTTCACTTGAGAGATTTCCTTCCTGAATGGGGTTAGTGGCTTCTAGGGGTGTGCATGTTGTTTTCGTTATTACAATAACGATAACAAAAATTGTCATTTTCATTTCTGTTATTGCAATAACAAAAACGACAACTGAGAATAACGACAACAATAACGAAAACGACAACCAAGAATACCAAAAACAACAAGAATACCAATAATAATGATACCAAAAAGATACCAAAAACAATACCAAAAATGATAAAAACGATAACGAGAAACAAAAACGACAATGTCGTTATCATTGTCGTTATTATTAGCGCTGTGGCAGTTGGGTTTGGGAGGGGAAATGTGGAGAGGGGAGGCGGGAGCTAACATCTCGGAGTCTTAACATGGTTGAACTCTTGAACTGTGCCTGTGTTGGGTGGGACAAGCAGCTCAGCAGTATCTGATGGATGTATCGCTGGCCAATGAGCAGCGTAAGCAGGCCTCAGAAGTCTCATGGTACTTTGTGATTGCTCAATGCCTACTGCCTCCCACAACCAATCAGGGGGGCTCTGGGGGAGGGCACTGCAATCCTTTATAATGGGAGGTCCAGGTTTTTTCTCTCCGTTCTGTGAGAGCTCTGCTTGCCAGGTTGCATTTACAGAACTGTGGTGCTTGCACATAAAAAAATCCTCCCTAGCCCTCATTGTATTATTTATTTAATTAATTATTTATTAGGTATTACCACCAATACCTTTCCTTCATCATACCTACATTTTACCTTCTCCCTTTCCCTGCCCTTGTACCCCCTGTACATTATATGTAGATGGGTAGTATAGATTAGATATAGATATATATTATAGATATATAGATTAGATTCTAATAGTTATATAGATAATTGATTAGATAATAGATAGTTTTCCTTTTTCCTTCCCCTGTCTCCCTTAGATTTAGATAAATATTAGTTGTGCACAGGAATCAATAACGATACCGATAACAAAAATAAAATCTTCGTTTGAAACGGTACTGATATCACAATAACAATATCGATAACAATATCAATATCAAATAATGATCACAAATACCTATACCAATAACAATATCGATACCAATAACAAAATGATATCAAAAATGATACCAATAACGATAACGAAAATGAAAACAACATTGTCGTTAACGATAACAAAAACGACATTTTTGAATAATGAAAATGAAAATGACATGGGGGTCTGGTGCACACCCCTAATGGCTTCAAAGATTGAACTTGAAACAGTTGGGTGTGGCTGAGCTATGTACAAAGCCACAGCATAGCCAAAGGCTCTGGCAGAAAAGTCTGGCATAGGCAACTGGGCACAGCCAGGCAGTGAAAACTCAGCAGGGCCTGAGAATATACAGTATAATTGAGGAAAGAGTCCACAAGCAAGCAGGAGGCTCCTAGGAGTGGGACTGGCACATCAGGAGGATACATGATCCAGTAAGAAGTCCAGAAGGCAGGGACTCCCTGTAGGACAGATAACTCAGAAGTTGGTCTGAAGGTGAAACCTGGAAACGTCTTACAAAGACAGTTAGCAGTTTGACCTAGTGAGATCAGAAGCTGTTGTTAGCCACTCTTTAAGTGGGGGTATTGACCCAAGAGGATTTGCTTTGGAAGCCCCTCTTTAGACGGGATTGAACAAGAAGGGCTGGCAGACAGCTGAACCTTGGTAGAGATACTTCAGACACAGGGACTGATGCAGAACAGTTGTCCAGCAGTCAGGCCTTGAGAGCTACCCTTCAGGCAGTGCATGACCCAGAAGAATTGGAAACCAGACAAACTTTGGCTCTCAGGCATGAGCAGTGGGGGAGCCACATCCACCCACTTCTAGTCAATGGCGATAGTGCATCCATACAGGCAGGATGCAACAATGGCTCCATCCACTCACAGGAAATGGTCCAGGAGCTTGTAATAGGATGTTTGTCTCCCATGGCCAGTGGCAAAGTTGTTGTCCTGGATCTTTTTGTATCCACTCCTTGAGTCTTTGGCCCACTGCTGGCACTGGTTCATATCCTAGATGTAGCCCTGAAGTGCCATTTGGACTGGAATCTCCTGGAACACCTCTTCATTCAGGGGCGGCTGGTGGGTTTTGATGTTGGAGGGACACTGGGGCAGTAAGGGCAGGCTGGCGGGCCTAGGGGCGGAGCCTAGCCTGGGGCAGAGTTTAGCCTAGAGGCAGAGTCAGGGATACGGTAGGCAGAGCCAAGGATACGGTAGGCGGAGCCAGGGCATAACCCAGCCAGCAGCAAGGAGTTCCCAGGGTTAACATTGGATAGACATTACATTACTTAATCCAGCAATTTCAGTTAGGCAGGTTATATTCACCTCCTCTGCCAGGTTTAAAAGCAGGCAGATCACCAGACTAACAGTTACATCTCACGATTTCAAAACCTCAATTTTATCACAAACATCACATTTCTAGCATTTTGAACACCCATAAGATCACCAGACTAACCGTTACATCTCACGATTTCAAAACCTCAATTGAATCACGGGGCATTAAATACTAATTCCCCCTCACCCTCTGCTGCGTGTGTGTTGGGGGGGGGGGGTGGGGAATTAGTATTTAACACTCCACATCATCAAGTGAACAAAACCCATATAAAAACCAGAAAACCACACATAAACAAACCAAACCATTCCCACAAGCCCCCAAAGGCATCCCCGGCAGCCAAACACCTGTGCAAGCACACAGGCCTTTTAAAAAAAAATTGGCCAGTTTCAGGGATGCATTGCCACCAAATCAGACACATCCAGACCAGCATCCCTGGTAACTTCACCAGCAAACTGCCTGTTCAAGCACACAGGCCCCTTTTCAAAAAACAGTTTGGCCCCTTTCAGGGCTGCATACCCACCAAAGAAGACCCCGAGTCCAACCAGCAGCCACACCTTATCCCCGACAGCCAAATGCCTGTCCACACAAACTACTTTCCAGCAGCAGGAAGGAACAGTGAAATAGCTAAGGGACCATTTAAATAATAATAATAAAAAAAGAGTAGCCACGTGACCAGTGGAACCATAAATTTAAAAAATGGCCTCTCTACCCATGCTGGGAGAGAAGAAGGAAAGCAGCAATGCATTCGTTGATGCATTGCTGCTGCTTTCCTTCACCCCTCCCAAGCATGAGTAGAGAGGCCATTTTGTCATCATGCAAACACAGAGTAACACACACACCCAAAATCCACCCCCGTCTCTCTGTCCCCACAACAGCCTTCCTCCCCCCCAAAATCCCCCATCTCTCTGTCCCCACAACACCCTCCCCCCCAAAATAAATCCCCCCATTCCCCAGTCTAGTCTCTCCCCCTCGGCCCCTGTCCAGCAGGGGCCGAGGGGGAGAGACTAGAGCCTCCTCTCCGTGTTTACTCACCATGGCAGCATGCAGGCACGGGGCAGCAGGTAGGCAGTTCGCTTCAGTGTTCAGTGGAAGTGCTCAGGCGAGATGTACTGCAGCATGCATGCTCAACTGAGTCAGTTCAAGTATGTGCGCTGCAGCACATCTCGCCGAGCGCCTCCACTGAACGCCCAAGGTAAGACTTTACATTGAGCCCATAGGGCTCAATGCAAAGCTGCCTCTCATGGGAAATTTTGTTTCCCAGTGGCACGCTTGGACTGAATGTTCAGTCACCTGGTGCACGTTCAGTCCAAGTTTTTTGTCCCTTATGGGACTCACTCGCAGTCACTCCAGAAGACAGAGCACTCACTGACTGAGTGCTCTCTGTCTGCCAGCTGGCTGAAATTGACATCAGCACCACTCTGCTTCTGACTGCTTGGCAAGCCGAGCAGTCAGACACAGTGCGGTGCTCCGATGGGAATTTCAGCCTGCCGGCTGACAGAGCACTCAGTCAGTGTGAGCGCTCTGTCTTCTGGTGAGTTCCACTCCCACCCAGGAGGGGGAGAGGGGGGGCACTGCCCCAGGCGCCCTCAGGCCAACACCACCACTGTGATTGAGCATTCTCTGTCTGCCAGCCGGCTGAAATTGACATCGGCGCCGCTCTGCTTCTGACTGCTTGGCAAGTTGAGCAGTCAGAAGCAGTGCAGCGCTCCAATATGAATTTCATCCGGCCGGCAGACAGAGCGTTCAGTCAGTGTGAGCACTCTGTCTTCTGGTGAGTTCCACTCCCACCCGGGGTGGGGGAGGGGGCCCTCAGGCCAGCACTGCCACTGTCTTCATTTCTGTAGCACTTGACCAGGGCATATTGTACCTTCTGCTTCCCCCCTTCCCTCCCCCATAGAGTGATGATGACTTTGGTCTCTTCCTCGCTTCAGGGAATGGGGAATGCAGCAATGGCACGGGATTTGTAGGAAGCGAATGCCTGAGATTCAACAGAGGAGGTAGTGTTGCCAGTTGTTGCTTACCTGTTGGTATAGCCATGGACTATGGTAATCCTCCACAAGTCATTCTGGAGAATGCAACGGCTGGGAAAGAGCAAATGTCAGGCACGTACTGCCAACCAGGACAAGTAGGGAGAACACATGTTTGAAATTGGCGCAGTGGACATTAAGTATGCAGGATGACATTAAGTACGTAGCAGGAAGAGCAAAAGGGTCCAGAAGTGGTCGCTCCTCGGAACACTCTAGGCTTTTCACTCGTGACTCTATGGTGCTGGAGGACCTGGATGTGAGGAAGCTGAATGCAACCACATTGATGGGATGTGGACATATGGACACCCATTAGCCTGCATTTGTCCACATGGCAGGCTCTGCATTCTCTGGGACCCTGTCATGAGGGGAGGCCGCATGTCTGGTGCATGGTGGCAAACACATAATAAATGGGCAAGTGGAAACCCACCTGGTGTGGGCTATCATCTCGTTTGTTAACACCCTTTTTGTCCTCTAGTGGCTAAGCCACCACATCATTTAAGACGGTGTCCTACGCTTTCAACAAATACTGAAGACCATCTGGTGTTTTTCATACAGGGCCTTTCAAAGTCAACCTGTGTGAATGCCCAAGGCTGAACAATTTGTAGCAGTTCCTTTAAAAGGAGCTCTGGTTCTTGTAGCAGGATAAATTGGAGTATTCCAGCTATCCTCGTCTCCTAATGGGCTTAATTATCTGACTAGGTAATTCAGGTAGGTAATTAAGAACTGGGATATAGTAATGGTTAAGTGACTGGAATGTCCTGTCCAGAAGAACCACCAGGGAAGCTAGGAGAGGTATCTCCAGATCAGAAAAGAGTCTAGGAGGAGATCCCCAAAACACAAAACTGGGACTGCAGAAGTGTATGTTTGTAAAATGATGTTAAGACTGTTTTAGCTGAGCATGTTTGTATGAGTGATTCCACCAGTTGCATGGATAGATCCCCTGTAAGCCAACAGGAAAAACTAGTGGCTGAAAAATACTTTTAATTGATTTAATTTGTTTATTTATATTTTTACCCCATCCTTCCCTGAAGGCTCAGCGCAGCTCACAAAAAACATAAAATACAATCAAAAGACATAAAAATAGAATCCAACAAAAAACTCTACCCAATTCAACCGCAACCACCCAGCAACCTCCCACCCAATCCCTGCCCGCTAAATGCTTTACTAAAAATAAAAAGAAAGGTCTTACACCGCCTCCAAAAGAGGCTCAGGCTCAGACAAACCTGCAGGGGGAGGAAGTTCCACAACATTGGGACAGCAACTGAGAACATCCCCCTGTGTTCTGAAGATAAGCTGTATGTATCTGGTGTATGATTTCTGGGGGAAACTGAGGCACAGACCTGGCAGAGATGCAAGTTTGGACTGAACCTTCTACAGTTCTCCTTGCTAGTGCTTCTTTTTGTGGATAGTAGGGATGGGAATTTTGGTTTGGGATAAAACCGAAAGTACTCGAAAATGTCCATTTTGGATTAATCTGACATTTTGGTTCTTTTTCAGTTTTGGTATTATCAGATCTTTTGCATTGATTTTTGTACGAATGTTTAACATTGCGGTTTGTCCCTCATTGAAAAACTGCAATGTTAAAAATCTGGTACAAAAATCACTGCAAAAGATCCAATAGTACCAAAACTGAAAAAGAACCGAAATACATGAGAACCGAAACCGAAATTGACCGAAACCGAAATTTTGCCGAGTCCCATCCCTAGTGGATAGCTAAGATGAGGAAGCACACAGTCAATAATAGCTGCAGCCATGCATTCCCAGAATAACCTATCAGAAATTTGGTTTGTAGTCTTTTTATAGCCTAGATGACACATGGTTCATTCCCATGAAGACTCTATTGTACAATTCTCTTTAAGACATATAGATGCCACTACCATGTTCTATAAACTCTCTGACAAGACAGTCCTGGTACAACAGCAAATCATTAGTTAGGTCAATGGACAATTGCGCCTGAACTGTTAAAACCTTTGCTGCCTGAGTCTCTGGTAAATCTGTTAGCAACGAAAGCAATTCCAGCTCCTTGGGCTGTTTTCCCCATATGTTCTCACTGCTCTCACCCAAATGAGAGCATCTGCCATTACATTTTGGTGAACTTTGAATGTACATTTGTAAAGTCTGTGAATCCATCTTCACAACCATCCATCACAGCTGTGTTTTGTAAAGCACCAGCACAGGATGCTATGGTCTGTGAACTCGAGATGTTCTGAAGCATGCGGATGGTAGGCCTTGAGGGCCTCATAGTTGTGAGACATAGTTAATTGCAATATGCATATGTAGATTACATTAAAATGATCTGTGTGCAGACATTGTAAGTAGCAACACAGCATTTCACAGAACCCAGAACTTCTTGGAGCCCTGACCTCCTCCCCGCAGCCCAACAAAATAGTCACTCAACTTTAGCATCAAGTCCAGTGCCACTTATTGGTGGGGGTAATGTCTACACAACTCAAAAATCATCTTGCAGCTTTGATGACAGTCTGGATTTCAAAGTCTTGTGAGCATTATTAATCCCTACAATTGCATAGTGCAATGCATTTTCTACAGCAATTGCTGCAGGTTGCAACATAAGCAAAATGGTCAGTTCTCGTGATTTGCAGGGCCGGCCTTAAGCAGGGCAGGTAGGGGTCAAAGTGCAGGCCCCACTGTCAGATGGGGGCCTCCACAGAGAGGCCAGTCCTGCTAACCTCAGGGCCAACACTGTCTCCTGAGGCCCTGTGATGGGCTATTTTCTGAAGGGTCCTCTCCCCTTCACTTGACTCCCAGCCCCAAGAGGGTGGGCTACTTCCTGCAGAATCCTGCTCCCCACTCCCAGCCCCTTTGCTTTTATTAAATCACTGATCCCTGAATCCTCCTTGCCTGGTGTGTGCGTGTGTGTGTGTGTGTCTCTCTCTCTCTCTCCGTGTGTGTGTGAGAGAGAGAGAGAGAGAGAGAGCTTGTGTGCGTGTATGAAAACTTACGACACTTCTTTGTAAGCAAACACCAGACTGCCAATTGTTAAAGGGGTGGGGCTATGGAGATCAGGGCCATAGGGCCCCTGAATTTTATTTTTGCCTGGGGCCCTGTAAATTCACCAGCCCTTGTGATTTTATTATGGCAACTATGATTTTCTTAGAGTCTACAATCACAGGGCTCACAATAAATCCACCAAAATCTCTACTTTCATTTTAAGTTGGACTCTCCCCACACCTGACCTTTTCAATGGTCCATCACAATATTGCCCTAAATTTGCAGAACTGGTCTTGAATTCTTCGCAATGGCTTCTCACAAGATTCCAAGAGAATTAGGAATTCTCTGAGCAGAACATTGCTCCTGCTGCTTTGCCAGTTCGGTTTTGCACCTGGCCAGAATGATGCCGGTTCTTGAGAAAACAGAAAATATAAATAACAAAAGAGATGAGCTGGGAAGAAATGGTTTTCCAAAAAATGATTTTGTTTCAACACTGCTTAAAAGTCTGGAGGAAAGGTTCAAATCAATATTACTTCAGCTTCACTAGCAAGAATGTGACAGTGTATACATATTTTCTTTCAGTTTAACCGTAGCCCTTAAAAAATATTTTTCACCAGTTGTTAAAACAAAATCAACAGGAAGGCAAGATTAAGTCACTCCTTCCCATTAATCGGCTCACTCATCAGTGTTAGTTTGCTCATTAAATAGTAAAAAAGGTGCCTCAACAGTTTGGGCCTTTTATAGACTGAAGCTTCCTCCCAGCACTCAGAAATAAGCTGCAGGTGTGGTTCATGAGTCCCGCGCTGGAAACAGGGACTAAAGCTATATATCCAGTGCTGTATTTCTGACTTTGTACGGCTGACTTAATAAACTTTAATAAAAAGGAGAAAGAAAGAAAACAAGCTGCAGGCACAATTTGCGCAAATAATTGCATGCCCCGGCATTTGGTATCTATTACACGTCTGACCCTGACTGGGCCCATAAATGAGATTTATAAAATGAAACAACAATTGCTTCCACTGGTAAAATTGCACCCAGGTGCAAATTAAAACAAAAATCAATGTCCTTTTAAAAATCAAGGCCAATGTCTTTATAATATTTATCCTGGGGATTTGGGATCTGCAGCTGATTGTCACTAACATTAAGAATGCACCTAAACAGGTTGTACTTCTCCAGACAAATTTCATGTGTTCCAGACAAATTTCATGCATGCTCCACCCATTGTCTGTGCAATGTGTACCGATTGTGGTTTATCCAAGTCTAAAGATATTATCATGGAATATTGCAGTTTGGACATCAAAAAAATATGATAAAGATTTTTTTGGGTACCTTAAGTAATTTGATATGGTTTGTTTGCAAGAATCTTGACTGACTGTAGCTGAAGAGTTAGAGGTTGAGGGTTTTAGGGTCTGGTGTAACCCCACTAAAGGGTCCCAACACAAAGGACACCCCATTGGGCGTCTAGTAATACCGATATCCTTGGAATTAGAACTAGTCAGTGAAGGTTTTTTTTTTTATTTATTTATTTATTTATTTAAAATTGATATCCTGCCCCTCCTGCCCTCAGGGCAGCCTGGGGCAGCGGACAACATTCAATAAAAATATAAACAAATTTTTTTTGACAATTTAAATTTACAATATGTGGGGAAAATCCCTTCTCCTTCCCCTCGCCAAAAGCCTGACGGAACAGCCAGGTCTTACATACACGCCGAAACAGCAGGAGAGTGGGAGCCAACCGAGCCTCCTCCGGGAGGATGATATGTTATTAGAGGGTGATGTAATGGCACTTAGATGCACGTTCCTCCCTAATAAGGAATGTATACAGATATTGGAACCGCACAAGGGAATCTAAAGATCTAATGATTAATAAAGCAGGGGAAACTGTGTATAAATTTATTCTAGACAACTCCTTAAGGATTCTAAATGGACAAGGGGATTATCAAGGGAATTTGACCTATACTAACACTCGTGGGGGTAGTGTTATAATCTCCCCCTCCCTAATAGATAGAATAAATTTATTTATGGTAGGATCACGAACTGATAGTGACCATTTCCCTATCTGACCAAAGCTTTATCTGCCTCACTCTATGAGTTGTACCACATTACTCCCCAAAGGACAGATGGATTTAGACGGCCCTTGTAGAATCCGTTGGTCCATGGAAGTTAGTGAACAGGCGCTTACCCATCTGTTGTCGGAACACTTTTTTAAGCTGAAACTTAAAATACAGGAAACATCAAATGTGGAAGTGGCTATTGGGGCATGGGACACCATAACCTGGCTTAACCCTTTGCTCATACAAAAGAAGGGTAGTATGAAAATAAAAACATTTAAAGGAGGAGGCTGGTGGGATACTGATTGGCGGGTGGCAAAGCAGATCTTGAGAAAACTGGCCAGGCAACTGAAGTGGGGTATAAGCAACGTAGGTGTCAATGAATATCAAGAACAAATTAAATGTTATAAAAACCTATTAATAAGGAAGAAAGGGGGTTTCAGCAAACATCAATGGACAATTCTCCAAAATGCCTTGTAAAATAACGATTTCTAAATTGTTTTGGAAAACAATTAATGGTATGTGGAAAGGATGGCATATGTTCCATGAACCCAAAATAACATCTAATATTTGGGTTCAGCACTTTACCGAATTTTTTAGTGCAAGTAAAGTGATAGGAACTCAGCCCCTCCCAAGGGGATTTGAGGATGTCCCACCCTGGAACCCCATTACGACCACAGAGGTACTGGATGCTATCCTATCCCTAAAAAGTGAGAAGGCCCCAGGAAGGGATTTTATTCCACGGGAGATTTATAAGATCCTCCCGGAGTGGTGGGCCCCCGCCCTGGCTAATTTGTTTACTTTAATAAACAGCATGGGTACTATCCCCAAGTTCTGTAGAGATGGGATGGTTGTCCCAATATTTTTAAAAGTGGACCGCTCCAATCCAAAGAATTACAGGCCAATCAGCCTACTCCCAATAGTATCTAAAAGTTATACCAAACTTCTATTAGAAAGACTGATCAGTTGGATCGTAGAAAACAATATCTTGGTGGAAGAGCAGGCAGGGTTTCATGTGACGAAATGTACAATAGGACAAGGGTTGGTGCTGTCACACCTGATTGGCAAATATAGATGGAAAAAAAAATATTTGTGGCATTTATAGATTTCAGTTCAGCTTTTGATCTGATCAACAGGGAACTTTTATGGGAAAAGCTGGACAAAATGTCGATTGACAAACAATTCCTATTGCTTATTCAGTCATTATATATGAACGTGACACTCCAGGGTAGAATTAACACAAGAGGAGCTTTGTCGGATACAATCCAGACCTCAAAGGGAATAAGGCAGGGATGTCTGCTAGCACCGAACTTGTTCAACTTATATGTTAATAACTTAATAGTCAAACATCAGGATAAGGGGAACTATATGGCACCCAAGGTTGGTGACAGAAAGGTGTCAGTCCTGATGTATGTGAATGATACCATTTTATTGTCTACAAGCAAGTTAGGTTTGAACCATTTGTTGGAGGATTTTGGCAATGAGTGCCAGGTGCAAGATCTGGTTATCAATTATAATAAAACAAAGATCATGATCTTCTCCACATGGTTCAGTCAAGAACAGTGGCACCTGTCAGGGTTTAAGATCAAACAGGTTCGTTCTTTCAAGTATCTGGGAGTGGTTTTCTCTTATAATGCTTCCTGGTCACCTCATTTGCTCTCAGTGAAACAAGCTGCCATATCTGCCACCTTTGCTTTTCTAAAATTTCATAGATCAAGGGGTGGGCAGTTTATAAAACCGGCCTTAAAAATCTTCAAGGCCAAACTGCTCTCCAAGGTGTGCTGTGGGGCACAGATTTGGGGTTATGACCCACTCACGGCTAAATATCTTGAATCTCGGCAGAACACGTTTCTGAGAGAATGTCTGAGGGTACCACCAGCCTGTTTTACCATTTTCCTGGCCTCATTGTAAGGGAAACTTGAGCTGGAATTGAAATCATTGTCCGCCAGGTTCAAAATGCTCTTAATGTGTTTCCTCTTAAAGCTGTCTTGTGCTCCAGCCTCTTCACTACCAAATATGTGTCTAACAAAAAAAAATGAGTGAGCTATGACATAATAAGGATTTTTGGTGGAGAGGGGTAAATCATAAATTGAAACGGATGGGTTTTTCACTTCCCTTTTTGAAGGTCCTCCCTTACAATGAGGCCAGGAAAATGGTAAAACAGAGAATTAGAGATCTAGACAGACAGTGTCAAAGAGCACAGGCAGCAGCTTCACGTATCTCGCCCTGGTACATGTACTGGTCTGTAAGCCTGCTTGGTGCAAGCTATTTGAAAGCTTCTATGAACCCTCTGCCTCGAAAATCCTTTACCTCTCTGAGGTTGCAAACAATGCCCATGGCAGTGGTTGAAGGGAGCTATAAAGAAACACCGTATCAAGAATGAAAATGTACATGTGGGGTGGAGTGTGTGGAGGATTTGCCACATTATTTGTTAATTTGTCCTATATATGCCCAACCTAGAGAAAGACTCCTGAGTCTTTGAGTCAAACTTGATCCTCTATGGTCAACTCTGTGGAGTTTAACCTATCTCCTAGGAGACAAAAAGGCGGAACTGACAAATGAGGTAGCCTCATTTGCAGTTTGGGCGGCAAGTAGGGATGTGTGAACAGAACAGGGTTCAGATGTTCAGCCGTTCGGTTCGAAAACCGAGTTTGGGTTTGGTCATTCAGTTCGAAAACCAAGTTCAGGTTCGGTCATTTGGTTCAGTTGAGTTCGGTCCCGCCAAACATTCAGTGGAGTTCGGACCCGCCACGAGGCTTGGGGTGCTCCAGGGACCCCCAGGGGTGCCTGTGGTGGCATGGCAGGCCGTCAGAGACCCAGCAGCAGCAGCAGCAGAGACCAGGAAGGCTTGAAGCTTGGCACCCCGGGTTGCCCGGGCATTGCAGGCTGGCAGGTCTCCAGTTTTGCTCGCTCTATGCTGGCTGGGTTTTCCATTTCTAGTCACCATCATGGCAGGCGGTGGCTGGCTGGCTGGCTGACTGGCTGGCCATGTGAATCACCACCGGGCAAGGCTACATGACCAATTTGCAGAAGAGTTGGTTGAGATCTGGTGAGTAGGATGCCAGCTTGCAATACCCGGCCCCATATGGGTGCTGTGCCAGTCACCAAGCCCTGTCTGGGTCTCTTCCCTGCCTGGAACGTAGGCCCCAGAACCCTGAGGGTGGGACCTGGGGCTGGAGTGGCTGGCTGTGATGCAGTGGAAAGACAGCTCCCTGTGAGCGGAATGATGGCCCCAGAACCCTGACGGTGGGTCCTGGGACTAGAGTGCCAGCTTCTAGATGACGTGGATGGACATCCCCCCCATGCCTGTAACATAGGCCCCAGAACCCTGATGGTGGGTCCTGGGGCTGGAATGACTGCTTCTTGATACGGTAGGATGACAGTTCCCTGTGAGCGGAATGATGGCCCCAGAACCCTGATGGTGGGTCCTGGGACAGGAGTGGCAGCTTCTGGATGAAGTGGAATGACAGCCCTCCCTGCCTGGAATGTAGGCCCCAAAACCTTGATGGTGGGTCGTGGGGCGGAAGTGGCTGGCTGTTTCTTGATGCCGTGGAATGACAGCTCCCCGTGACCAGAATGATGGCCCCAGAACCCTGGTGGTGGGTCCTGGGGCTGGAGTGGCAGCTTCTGGATGACATGGATGGACAGTCCTCCCTGCGTGGAACGTAGGCCCCAGAACCCTTAGGGTGGGACCTGGGGCTGGAGTGGTTGGCAGTTTCTTGCTACAGTGGAATGACAGCTCCCCGTGAGCGTAATGAAGGCCCCAGAACCCTGATGGTGGGTCCTGGGACCAGAGTGGCAGCTTCTAGATGATGTGGATGGACATCCCCCCGTGCCTGTAACGTAGGCCCCAGAATACTGACGGTGGATCCTGGGGCTAGAGTGGTTGCTTCTTGTAAAGTAGGATGACAGTTCCCTGTGAGCGGAATGACAGCCCCAGAACTCTGATGGTGGGTTCTGGGACTACAGTAGCAGCTTCTGGATGACATAGATGGACAGCCCTCCCTGCCTGTAATGTAGGCCCCAGAACCCTGATGGTGGGTCCTGGGGCTGGAGTGGCTGTTACTTGATGCAGTGGAATGAAAGCTCTCTGTGAGCAGCATGACAGCCCCAGAACCCTGATGGTGGGTCGTGGGAAAGGAGTGGCAGCTTCTGGATGGAGTGGAATGACAACTCGCACATGGAGGGTCCTTATTCGCTTACAGCATGGCCCAGGGACAGCCGGCTCTGCTGCTGTTGGACACAGACAGCTATTCAGACTTAGAGAAGGTATCCAGCATCATCACTGAGGCAGGTGGAAATAGCCAAGAGGAGCTTACAGGCTGGCTGACATGGGTGGAGCAGCGGCAGAGGCCCGGCCAGGGCTTGGTGGCTGGTAACACCCCCACTCAGCCAGGTGTTTCAGGCTTGGCTCGTACTCAACAGAACTCAAGAAACTCTACTGCCAATTGGTCAAGCTTTGCCAAGTGGTGAATAACGTGGACACCCAGTAGCAAACATTGGATTGCCCGGTCTCAGACCCCATGGCACAGCAGAGGCGGCATTGGCAGCAGCAGCAGACATTGGATTGCCAGGGCACAGTACCCATGGCACAGCAGACAGCAGCAGTAGGATTTGCTGGTCCACAGCACCCATGGAGCCAGGATGGTAGGATTTGCCAGGGAAGAGCTTCCATACAGCAGCAGACGGCAGCAGCAGGATTGCTTGGGCACACTTGGATTTGCCAGGGCAGAGCACCCATGGACCAGCAGACAGCAGCAGCGGGATTACCAAGCCAGTGGGACACATCACCCACGGTTGCCAGGGCAGGCAGACAGCCACCGTGGTATGAGAGGCAGGCAGGCTGGGGCAGGGTTCAAGCTTTGCCTACAGGGCGGGCAGACAGGCAGCGTGGCATGAGAGGCAGTAGGTAAGGCAGGCTGGGACCTTGGCAAGGCACTCAAATAGGCTGGCAACGGCTGTGCAATGTCATTTTTATTATTGTCGATACCGATACCAATTTCAAAGATTTTATTTTCGTTATCAATATCGTTTGGTCCCGTGATCACAACAAAAACTGGAAACGGTATTTTGATTGTGTGTGTTCTTGTGGTGTCTGTCTGGATTGTGTGTAAAGTGTGAAAAATTGGTTGTGAGCTTGTGTGTGTGTGTGTGTGTGTTGTGACTGTGTGTGTGGTTTGGTTGAGGTGGTGAAATGGAGGGAGCGGGGGGGGGGAATATGAAGATGAGGATATTGAAGGTGGAGGAGGAAGAGGCCCAGCCTGGAACATTTGAGGTGGTGCCTTCTGGGCCACACCAGTTCCTGCCTTATGGCCCACACTGGGTGACACACCGCTGACAGCACTGCTGGGAGGGGCAGAACATGGTGGCAACACAGCTCTTGGAGGGACAGCCATCACCTCAGCTCCAGACATCTCCTCCATGGGACTAGTGTCTGCCTCGCTGTCCCCAATCACAGTGATGTCCCGCAAAGGGGAGTACTGGTGGGACCTTGAGGCTGCTGGACTTCCCACCATGCTGCTGCCACTCTCCCTGTGCCCCCTATAGCTGCTGCTGCTGCTCCTCTCCCTGCTGCCATTGCCCGGGTATCAGGCCCTGCCTCTAGCAGCCGGGGTGGAATCCACTGGCCCTGGACTTCTGAGGATCACCTCAACAATGGGGGACGATGGTGGCCCATGGTGAACTTCAGACCCTGCCCCTGAAGCACCTGCACCTACTCCTGCAGCCGCAGCCTCCTGGACTGCAGGCCTTCCATCCAGTGCCCTGCATGGCAGTTGAGGACACTGGTAGAAAGCGCCACCAAACCACCCCCTGACTAGTGCCACTGCTGGGAGCCTCGGAAGCCTGTCACCCAAAATCAGGCCTGTGGAGTTTGGGGTGTGGTGATGGGCTCTGGCTGCTGCCTGCTGCCACTCCGCTGGCACGGCCCCTACCACCTCTTCCATGTGCCCCATTGCCCACCTTACGAGCAGCAGACAGGCATCTCCTATTTCCCTTCTCCATGGGTGATTTCAGACGTTTCACGGTTAAATTCACCACAGTGAATCCTACCCCGGTCTGAATGGCTTCACCATGGGCCATGGTGAGATGCGTGGCCCCAACAGACGTGACAGGGTGGCACCACCGCCTGGGGCCAACCAGAGAGAACACAGGCTGGGGGAACCCAACAGACGTGATGCGGTGGTGAGAACCGCGGTGGGAGCCCCACAAGGCACCGGGGTCACATGGACGCAAACATGGCCACCTGAGGGCAAATGAAACCACAGATGGTGGAGGGCCCCGCCCAGGGAAGGGAAACACAAAGGGAGGGAGTGGAGGGAGCTGCAGCGCTCATAGCGCTCGCAAACAGCGGCCACATGGAAGGCACGTGCACTTCAAAATGAGAAGCGCACACACATAAATGAAGCTGCACACCCACACAACAAAGGGGAGTGGAGCACGGGGGCAGAGGGAGGCACACACCAGGGGGGGACAGGGAGCCTGAGGAGGGGGTAGGGAGGGGCCGGCATGGCCAGCCCACCAGGAGGGGAGAGGGCAGGAGCCCAGCGGGCAAGGGGAAGGGGAACCTAGCAGCACAAGGCACAGTGAAGCACAACAGGCATTTATTGAGGACACGAGCGGCACCAGTCGGGCGCAGAGGCTTACAGCGTGGGAGCGCGCGGAGACAGGGCGTGGGAGAAGGGGCAGCAGCAAGGGGGGCACGGGGCCCAGTCCGGGAGGGGGGGAACCCACACAATGGCCCACCACGGAGCCAGGGTCTGATGGAGAAGCACACCCAGTGAACGAGGGGAGTCACCGGACAAAGGCACGGAAAGCCCCCCCCATCCAGGGGAGGAAGGGCATGGGGGCCCCAGACACACTCTCCAAGGCAGTCAGGGGGCCTGTAGAAGGCCGGGCCATGGACGAGGGCCACCAAGGAGGGGGAGCAGCCCAGCCCCGTGGAACAGGGGCCCCCAGGCCAGGTGCAGAAGTGCGAGGTGCAGGGGTGGGGGAGGCAGCTCATGGAGACTGAGAGCTGGAAGCGACATGTCCACAGGAGGCCATACAGATTGCATCCAGCTGGGAACTCGCATAGCCCTGCTACAGGCGGTTGCGGAGTGGTTCCGAGGTCTGCTGTCCAGGAGTGTGTGGCAGAGGACTGCCAGGTACCTAGCGCTGCAGCTAGCCATGCCCATACAGAGGCGCACGTGGGCCATACCGAGGGCTCATCAGTGGTGGCAGAGGGTGCTGGCACGGTGGGACGATGTCACCTGGGTCAGACACTTCCGAATGGACTGGCGCACCCTCATGCATCTGGCAGAGCGGCTGCAGGAGTGGCTCGAGCCCCTGAGGACTGACATGAGAGACCCCATTCCCGTGCCACAGTGGGTCACCATCACTGTGTGGACCTTGGCCACCCCAGACTCCTGCCGGTCCATTGCCCAGCACTTTGGGGTAGGGCTCACAACTGTGGCGTGCCTGGTGCGGGACTTCTGCGAGGCTGTGGAGGGGGTGCTCATGGAGTGCGTTATCCAGCTGGTTGATCAGGACACCATCATTGCGGGTTTCCAGGACCTGGGCTTCCCCAATTGCCTGGGGGAGATCAATGGCACCCATATAGCAATCCTGCAGCCCCCAGATGAAGATGCGGCTGAGTACATAAACCAGCACGGGTACCACTCGCTACAGCTCCAGGGCCTGGTGGACCATTGGGGGCGGTTCACAGACATATTCACAGAGCACTCGGGCCGCAGCCACGACGCACGCATCCTCACCATCTCCCTGCTGTTTGCCCGCATGTACAGGGGGGACTTTGCAGGCATGCAAATGACCCGGATAGAGGGGGTGCTGATGCCCCCATGCATCACTGGTGACCTGCCATATCCCCTGAAGCGATGGCTGATGAAGGCATTCCTGGTGCCCGTCACCCCAGCTCAGCAGCGGTACAACACCCACCTCAGCACAGCTCGCACCGTGGTTGAGAGGGCCTTCGGTACTCTCAAGCAGCATTGGTGATGTCTAGCCGGCCAGCTGGAATATACGGTGGAGACCTCCTCCCTTGTCATTGGAGCCTGCTGTGTCCTCCACAACATATGCGAGTTCGACGGGGCTGCTCTGGACGGGGCTGCTCTGCCCCCTCACACTGCCTGCCTAGCCCGATACCACTGTATGCTGACGTGCCCAGCCCCTGTGAGTACCGCTATGCCAACCGCATCAGGGCAGCACTGGCTCATCATGTCAAGCGCCTGACCCGTTCCTGAGGCCCCTGTCACCTGGACCCTCACAACCGGACCTGCACCACGACTGCAGCCACACCAATGCTGCTGTAGCCCTGTACCTGCATGGAATAAAGCACTCGGACAGATGTAGGTATGCCACCGACTGTTTATTGTGCTCCCCCAGTCCCACCCAACACCCCGTTACACCCGTGTGCCCTTGTGCCCATTGCCCCTCCCACCCCCCTCAGTGGTTCCAGGTGCCCCCTGGGCCGGGAGGCCTGCCCCTACCCCCTGTCCAATGCCCCTGAGGGACCCCCTGCACCACCTGCTGCCATACTGGGGCCTGGAAGACTGGCTTCTGGCATTGCAGATGTGGGGGAATGGGTCCCCAGATCCGAGGTCCCTGATGCTGTTGGGGTGGCGGCGCGGACAGGGCCTGTGATGCAGCTGGTGGGGGTAGAGGGGGCACATGTCCGGGCATTGGCACAGCCAGGGCCAGCCCTAGGCATGTGCCACATGTGCGATTGCACATGGCCCCGCCGCCAGCTGGGGCCCCGCACTTGCCTGGATGGGCAGCAGGCTGCAGCCAGCTTCTCCCCCAGAAAGTGATTCTTCCTCCCCTCCCTGGCCCCAGACCCCATCCCTCACCTGCCTCTGCCTTCTAGTAGTGCTGCAGCAGCAGCGGGGACACTGGATCGGGCTGGGAGATAAGGCTGTTTACAAACAGCTCCTCCCCACGTGCTGATCAGAAGACTGCTACCTTGTAAAGAAGATTCTTCGAGATGGCTCCCAACATTCTCACAACTGGGTTGTGCGCGCTCACCCTGTTCAAATAATAGACCACATGATGATCTTGAGCTCCTCTGGTATAAAAAGAACCCTCCCACTCTGAATGACAGTTCCTTTCAACCCTTTCTAGAAATATAAGAAAAGAATTCCATGTGGGGCTGGAAGGGTGGGTGTTGTGAGAATGTTCGGAGCCATCTCAAAGAACCTTGTTTGCAAGGTAGCAACCTTCTGTTCTTCTTCGAGTGGCTCCTCACATGATATTTTTACATGGCTCCGCCGGGTGGGGAGTCCGTGGGCGCGCCAGTGCATGGATGGGGCATGCACACAGCTGCACACACATCCCCACTCACCCACCACTCATCCACACCCACATAGTAACCACCATTTCCCCCGGTTGCTCCGTGCGTGGGGATGAGTGGGGGGGTGAGTGGGGATGCGTGTTAGGCGAGCGCGCACGCACCCCCACTCACCATGGGCGCGTGCACCACGTCATTCACATGGGGTTCCCCCACCCATGAACACACAGAAATCTGCGTGTTTACGGCTGGGAGGAGAGACCCGTGTAAAAAGGGCCACATTCTCACAACTGTCTTACTTATACTATCTTAGGTAGGAATTTAGGATGTAAAGCAATATCTATTCTGTCTTGGAAAATAAATCTGCAAATATGGTTCTGAGATTATTATGGCTGCTATTTCACTAACTCTTCTTAATGAAGTTATTGCTAACAGGAATACTGTCTTTAAACCCGCACCCCATAACCAGTTCATTTGCACCCCCATATAATCAATTCACGCTGCCCCGTGGGCACAAATTAAATGGTTATGGGTGGGGGCAGCGTGAATAGATTATATGGGGGCGGGGGCAGAAATGAACTGGTTATGGGGTGGGGGCAGCATGAACTGATTATGGGGGCACAACTGAACTGGTTATATGTCTCTTTTCATGGCATAATGCGCTTAATAAGCTAGCTGCATTTTGGGTGTCTTGTGTGTGTGATAGCAGCACCTCTGGACTGGTCACACCGCATGCGTGCACAAGGCACAGGCGGCACTGGCAGCAAGAAGCAACAGGCCCTGGAGGCCAGACTGGCTAAGCTCACCCCCTGGCCCCTCCTCCAGTAAGGCAGTGGACGCAGTCAGTCTCTCTATGCCTGCCTCACTGCCCGCCCAGCTACCCCTGCAGTGGAACCACTCCTGGGGAGTGGTGGTAGACACTCGGCTGGGGAGGGGGGGAAGCATTAGGAGGCCATGATTCTCCATGTTTGCTCAGAGAGGTGGAGAATGGGAATCCTTCTTGTCCTGAGGGAGTAAGTTTTATGTAAATGTATACATTTGCATAATTAGGTGGTGCCTAATTATGCAAATTAGGCCCCGCACCAAGACTTTGCACATGGCCTCAGAAACCCTGGGGCTGGCCCTGGGCACAGCACCCAGCAGGGCTGCTGCCATGATGAAGGCACTCAGGGCCCCTGCCTACAGGAGGAGGGATGTGCCCTGCTCGTGCAGCGGTCCAGCTTCCGTCCAAGCTCCTCGGCCCGGCGGTCCTGCCGGTCTGAGTGGGCCTGGAGTGCCACCAGTTGTCAGTTCATGTCCCGCCGCAGCAGCCACCGGTCATTCCTCATCTCCGCCACCAGTGCCTGGTCCCTCCCCTCCACCTGTTGCAGTGCCCTCTTTGTCCCCTCCTCCAGCCGGTTGACAGCCGCCAGCATCTCCTCCATCTGGCATGTGCTGGTTGCCATCAGCTCCTGCATGAGGTCCTCCCTCCACCTGCGCATCCACGCTCGGTGCTCCCGCATCCTCTGGGCTGGTGGAACCGGCGGTCCCCGGCCACTGCCCTCCCGTGTTCAATGTGGCTCTGTGGAGCAATATAGGGGTCAGTTCATAATGTGGGGTGCCATTCCACAGCCCCCCTCCCATCTCTGTGCTCTGCTCACTCCTTCCCCCCCGGCATGGGCACCACCCGCCTCCTGTGCCACTCCCTCTGCCTGTGCCCTATCCCTGCCTTTGGGGCTGAGGAGGACGGATGGCATCCATCCCCTTCCACTGCCTTGGCCCCCCCTCCCATTGGGGTCCATGCATGTGCCCTGCCCTGCCCTTACCTGCTCCCTCAGTGTCCATTCCCTCCGAGGCTGGGCAGTCTCTGGGGCTGCTGTCTGCCTGGTCTCGAGTCGGCAGTCCGTGAGGGTCAGGGTGATGGTCTCCTCCTCCCCCTCCACCTCCTCGGAGTCCGCTGGGGCATGTGTGCCCTCGCCGGAGGTAGGGCTGGGGGTGCGTCAGCCGCATGTGCCCGAGGTCCCTGGCATCTCCTCCTTGGTGTCAGTGACCTGTGCCGGGGCTTGCTCGGGGATCTCCAGCTGCAGGAGGGGGCTTCTCCTCCATGGGCCACTCCTCCTGGGCGCCCCCTCCTACCAGGTGCCGGGCCACTATGGAGCCCTTGTGGTGCAGCACCTGGCTCAGCGTGCCCATGTAGGGGGAGACACGTGTCGCCCGCCCAGAGTGCCGGTTGTTGTCCACTATGTCCTTGAACCCCATTTTCAGTTCTTTTATTTTTGTCCAGCGCTGTGTGAGCGTTCTGTCATATCCGGCCTCCCGCATCTCTGTGGCTATCTGGGCAAACACCTGTTCATTCCTGGCATTGGCTGCCAGCTCGCCTTGCATCTCGGGTGTCGCCCAGATGGCTATGAGGTCATGGGTCTCCTGGAGGCCCCACTGACCCCCCCCTTTGGTACCACCGCCTGGGTGCTGGTGCCTCCGCTGCCTCTTCCTCCTCCGTGGACACCACCGCCTGGCCCTGACTCCCTCCAGCCTCGACTTCCTCCAGGGCTCATGCCCTCTTGCTGGTCTGTTTTGAGGAATGATGGGGGCTGTTGGGTGGGCTCCTGGTGGCTGTGGTCCCTCCCTCCCTCCCAAGCCCCTCCTCTCCCCTTCTCTGAGCCACCCGCTCCCGGATGCACCCCCTACCTTCTTTTGGGGTGGCCCCGTGTGCTTCTGGGTGTCCCCGACTGGACCGGGTTCCCCCTCCTGCTGCTGCTGCACCTCCTCCTCGCCCTCTCGCTCCATCCTTCGCTCGGTTTCCTCCACCCTCCTCTCCATTGACTGCTCTGCCATGTTCCCCTACTGCTGCCTGCCCTTTAAATCTCCCTCCATGTGCCACTTGTTGTCGGTTGCCTAGCAGCGACGCTGCGTGCCATCACCATGGCCTGTGGTCATTTCCTTCCACCACGGCCGGGGTTATTCCTTCAGACGTTACTTTTTGTTCACTCCAACCGTGGTGAGCATTCACCACACTTCTCGACCTCCTCCCACCCCGACCTCACGAAGCGTGATTANTGAACTGATTATGGGGGCACAACTGAACTGGTTATATGTCTCTTTTCATGGCATAATGCGCTTAATAAGCTAGCTGCATTTTGGGTGTCTTGTGTGTGTGATAGCAGCACCTCTGGACTGGTCACACCGCATGCGTGCACAAGACACAGGCGGCACCGGCAGCAAGAAGCAACAGGCCCTGGAGGCCAGACTGGCTAAGCTCACCCCCTGGCCCCTCCTCCAGTAAGGCAGTGGACGCAGTCAGTCTCTCTATGCCTGCCTCACTGCCCGCCCAGCTACCCCTGCAGTGGAACCACTCCTGGGGAGTGGTGGTAGACACTCGGCTGGGGAGGGGGGGAAGCATTAGGAGGCCATGATTCTCCATGTTTGCTCAGAGAGGTGGAGAATGGGAATCCTTCTTGTCCAGAGGGAGTAAGTTTTATGTAAATGTATACATTTGCATAATTAGGTGGTGCCTAATTATGCAAATTAGGCCCCGCACCAAGACTTTGCACATGGCCTCAGAAACCCTGGGGCTGGCCCTGGGCACAGCACCCAGCAGGGCTGCTGCCATGATGAAGGCACTCAGGGCCCCTGCCTACAGGAGGAGGGATGTGCCCTGCTCGTGCAGCGGTCCAGCTTCCGTCCAAGCTCCTCGGCCCGGCGGTCCTGCCGGTCTGAGTGGGCCTGGAGTGCCACCAGTTGTCAGTTCATGTCCCGCCGCAGCAGCCACCGGTCATTCCTCATCTCCGCCACCAGTGCCTGGTCCCTCCCCTCCACCTGTTGCAGTGCCCTCTTTGTCCCCTCCTCCAGCCGGTTGACAGCCGCCAGCATCTCCTCCATCTGGCATGTGCTGGTTGCCATCAGCTCCTGCATGAGGTCCTCCCTCCACCTGCGCATCCACGCTCGGTGCTCCCGCATCCTCTGGGCTGGTGGAACCGGCGGTCCCCGGCCACTGCCCTCCCGTGTTCAATGTGGCTCTGTGGAGCAATATAGGGGTCAGTTCATAATGTGGGGTGCCATTCCACAGCCCCCCTCCCATCTCTGTGCTCTGCTCACTCCTTCCCCCCCGGCATGGGCACCACCCGCCTCCTGTGCCACTCCCTCTGCCTGTGCCCTATCCCTGCCTTTGGGGCTGAGGAGGACGGATGGCATCCATCCCCTTCCACTGCCTTGGCCCCCCCTCCCATTGGGGTCCATGCATGTGCCCTGCCCTGCCCTTACCTGCTCCCTCAGTGTCCATTCCCTCCGAGGCTGGGCAGTCTCTGGGGCTGCTGTCTGCCTGGTCTCGAGTCGGCAGTCCGTGAGGGTCAGGGTGATGGTCTCCTCCTCCCCCTCCACCTCCTCGGAGTCCGCTGGGGCATGTGTGCCCTCGCCGGAGGTAGGGCTGGGGGTGCGTCAGCCGCATGTGCCCGAGGTCCCTGGCATCTCCTCCTTGGTGTCAGTGACCTGTGCCGGGGCTTGCTCGGGGATCTCCAGCTGCAGGAGGGGGCTTCTCCTCCATGGGCCACTCCTCCTGGGCGCCCCCTCCTACCAGGTGCCGGGCCACTATGGAGCCCTTGTGGTGCAGCACCTGGCTCAGCGTGCCCATGTAGGGGGAGACACGTGTCGCCCGCCCAGAGTGCCGGTTGTTGTCCACTATGTCCTTGAACCCCATTTTCAGTTCTTTTATTTTTGTCCAGCGCTGTGTGAGCGTTCTGTCATATCCGGCCTCCCGCATCTCTGTGGCTATCTGGGCAAACACCTGTTCATTCCTGGCATTGGCTGCCAGCTCGCCTTGCATCTCGGGTGTCGCCCAGATGGCTATGAGGTCATGGGTCTCCTGGAGGCCCCACTGACCCCCCCCTTTGGTACCACCGCCTGGGTGCTGGTGCCTCCGCTGCCTCTTCCTCCTCCGTGGACACCACCGCCTGGCCCTGACTCCCTCCAGCCTCGACTTCCTCCAGGGCTCATGCCCTCTTGCTGGTCTGTTTTGAGGAATGATGGGGGCTGTTGGGTGGGCTCCTGGTGGCTGTGGTCCCTCCCTCCCTCCCAAGCCCCTCCTCTCCCCTTCTCTGAGCCACCCGCTCCCGGATGCACCCCCTACCTTCTTTTGGGGTGGCCCCGTGTGCTTCTGGGTGTCCCCGACTGGACCGGGTTCCCCCTCCTGCTGCTGCTGCACCTCCTCCTCGCCCTCTCGCTCCATCCTTCGCTCGGTTTCCTCCACCCTCCTCTCCATTGACTGCTCTGCCATGTTCCCCTACTGCTGCCTGCCCTTTAAATCTCCCTCCATGTGCCACTTGTTGTCGGTTGCCTAGCAGCGACGCTGCGTGCCATCACCATGGCCTGTGGTCATTTCCTTCCACCACGGCCGGGGTTATTCCTTCAGACGTTACTTTTTGTTCACTCCAACCGTGGTGAGCATTCACCACACTTCTCGACCTCCTCCCACCCCGACCTCACGAAGCGTGATTAGGTTCACCCCAGTCCGTGTTTGACTGTGGTGAACATCTGGATGTGGGCCAACAGACATGCAAGTCTCTTTCACCACCACCCGCATTTGACTGTGCTTGTCTGTGGTGAATGCAAAAAACGTAACATCTGAAATCACCCCATGTCTTCCAACCCAAGGAATGCACTTGTACATTTTTATATATATATATAAAAAATTATTTATTCAAATTTTTAATCTAATAATATATATATAGTAGTTATTCAGTTTTAATATTTTAGAGTGTGTTTGTAGGACTAGGCCTTTGTAGATATAACAGTCCATTTAGTTCCATAGATCTTTGAATAGTTAATAGTAGTTAGTTAGAGTTAGTGTGTGTGTATATATATATATATATATTGTATATTATATATATACACACACACACACTAACTCTAACTACTATTAACTATTCAAAAATCTATGGAACTAAATGAACACACTCTAACTACTATTAACTATTCAAAAATCTATGGAACTAAATGGACTGTTATATCTACAAAGGCCTAGTCCTACAAACACAGTCTAAAATATTAAAACTGAATAACTACTACACACTAACACTATATCTATCTCTATAACTAAGCTAACTCCTACAACTATGTATCTATCTATAGTCACTATCTAATATTTATCTATCTATCTATATACAATATTACATAGGGATTGGGGGTGGGAGACACAGACAGCTCCCAACAAACAACACAGGGAGGGGTACAAAACTGAAATGAAACCTAAATCAATCTAATCCTACTCTAAATAAATCCAAAAACAGGGGAAGGGAATCAGGGAGGGAGGAGGAGGGGAGGATTCAATGGAGGGTAGGGAGAAAAAACACAGGGAGGGTTAAAAAATAAAAACACCTAAATCTATCTAATCAAATCTAAATAAATGAAACTAGGGAGGTAAATGTGTGGGATGGGTGAAATAGGAGGAGGATGGCAATGGGTTAGGAATAGGAAGGAACACAAACTGCTGGGAAGGGAGACTTCTGAAAACGCCTGCTGACAGGAGCAGTGGCTATCTCAGAAGGTGTTGGAAGGGGGGAGGGCAATTACTTTTGTTACTTGCTGAGCCTGCATTACCACAAGCCCCATTGGCTCTGTGCAGCCTAGCCCCATGTCCCCCATGTCCAATCACAGACTGCAAAGCCAGTGGTCTGAGGAAAAAAGGGATGGTGCTTGGGCATGCTGGCTGCTACTCCAAGCCTCTCCACTCCTGGTGCCAAGAACTCTGCTCCTCAGCTGCCCCCCCCTCCCAGTCACGTTTTTGCCTCCCGAACTCATCCAAACTCATCTAAACGATGCCAAACTGTTCGGTCATTTCCGAGTTTGGATCGAGTTCAGTTCAGTCGGTTCTGGTTCGGTTCAGCCATTCGGGTCGGTCGTCAGAACGGACCGAGTTCGGTCCGAACTCCAAACTCTCAAACCGCATTCGCGCATCCCTAGCGGCAAGGCTTCGCAGGCAAGTAGTCAAGTCTAATATGGATAATAACTAGAAGATCTCATGTGTTGAGCCCCGTTTGTGCTAAAAGAATCAGAACAAGGGAATAATGGGGGTCACTTGAAAAAAAATGTTGTTGACTATATTATTGTAGTATTTGTCTGATTCTGTTGAAGGCTTATAACCTCATTTTAGAATTATAAAGAATCTTCTATTTGCATTGGATTTGTATCGGACGGGCAGTGGTCTTGCTATCCCAGGGTTATTATACCAATGAGGCTGGTGCCATAAGACAACAAACTGTATGCTGTGTTTTTCTGGATTGACAAGAAGCAAGCCCCCCTCCTACTGATCAGGCTTCAAGATGTAGGATATCTTTCTGGACTTAAGCATGGCAGAAGTAAGCTTCAATCTGATAACATCCCCAGGAGTCAAGTATTGCCTCTACAAGCTCAGAGAAGGGCAAGGCATCACAAGAGTTCTGATGAAGGCTTACATAGCCCCATTTTTTAATCATAAGGAACTGTCCATCTGTTCTGGACTTATATGGGACTGATCTTGCACTTGCTAGCCTGAGGCTATCGTACCTTTGAGATCGGCATCGACAGGAAATAAGTGGTATGTTTTGCCTGCATACCGCTGCATTTACAGGAATTAAGCATTCCATCCATGGATTAAGGGTGCTTGGTAAGGTTTAAGTAGTAGGACATCCTCTGGATCTAGGTATTGTAGAAGCTTAGCTTGGATATGATGATTCTACAGAGGCAGAGCAAGGCATCTTTTAGTGCTGTATTATTTACCCCTCTGAGAAAAGGGTTTAATAGAAATCGTTTTTCTCTACTAGTTCATAGGGGCTAGGTAGGGTCGCCATAGGATAATAAATTGGTAGGTGGGCTTATAGCATACTTGGCCCGTGTTTACATCTTGAATGGTGTTTAACTGCAAAATTTAAGACTGGAGTTATGATGTCAAGGATTAATATGTCGATATTGCTATGTGTAAAATCTGCTTGTTTGTTTTGACTAAAATTGTGTTTCCTTTCTGTATGTGTTTGTTTTTTAATGGCGTAGGCAATAGCCAGTGCCAAAAAAACGAACAAATAACTAACAGGCTGTACTTGTATCCCCATCCCCACTCTCTACATAGCATGAGTTGCACCACACAGTTTTATTCAACTTTATCCTGTGATTTCACTCTCTCCTTTTCCTGAGTTGGCCCTGTCATTTTTCCACTAAAGTGGCAGACCCAAATCCTCCCTCAGCTATTTTATATACTTTTCCAGTCTTAGGCTACAGGGGATTAATTCTTAATTCTTTCCGGGGTTTCCTCACACCCCTGAACAATGCACTCTGGTAGGAAGAGTTAGGTGGCCGAAGAGAAACTAGCAAAATTCCATGACAAAATCCAGTGTTAGGGCAGGAAGTTATATACTTGGGAAAGTGAAGATCTATACAGTTTGTCCTCCATACAGTGACAACCTAAATGTATCAATTACTGCAACGCACTCTACGTGGGGCTGCCCTTGGTGATGACTTGGAAGCTGCAGCTGGTGCAGAATGCGGCGGCCCGTCTCCTGACCGGAACAGGCCATAGGGAGCACATTACGCCAGTGCTCCAGGCTCTACACTGGCTGCCTATAGCATTCTGGGTCCGATTCAAGGTGCTGGTTCTGACCTTTACAACTCTAAATGGTCTGGGCCTCTCCTACCTGAGAGACCACCTCACTCCCTGGGTCCTGGAGCGACCTCTGCGATCTACTGGGGACACCTTTCTTGGAGGGGGCCACAATGGAGAGGGCATTCTTGGTGGTCGCACCACAGCTATGGAACTCCCTCCCAGAGGAAGGTCTCCTAGCTCCCAGTCTGTTGACCTTTCGTCGGGCCTGTAAGACCTGGCTGTTTGTCCGGGCCTTTGGGGGAGGGGGGGAGTTGTTTGCCAGTGGTTTTTATCTTTTATTGTCTGTTTTACAATGTTTTAGTAACCCTTCTGTGTATTGCTTTTAACTTATTGTTTTTAAAATGTTTTGTGAGCCACCCTGAGCTGCCATAGGGCTTGAGGGAGCGGGACATAAATTATTAAATAAATAAATAAATAAATAAATAAATAAATTTGGTCCCTAGCAATTTAGAGAGGAGGATTTGGGAAGTTTATTAACAGGTTGAGAGGAGAAAAAGAATCAAGCACAGAGGTGGGGAGAGGGAGAATTAAATGAATGTATTGCAGCAGCCTAAGAAAAAAAGATAAAGGAAGAATAAGCAATATCTGGACTAAGGGCACATTCCTACTAGCAGTCTTAAGCCAAAGTAACTAATTCAATTTAATTAAATAAAATTAATTACTTCAGTTTGGTTAGGGGTGTGCATGTCTTTTTTGTTATAGCAAAAATGAAATTTGTCATTTTCGTTATCGTTATTGCAATAACAAAAACGACAAAAAATAATGAAATCAATAACGATAACAAAATTCGTTATTGATTTCATTATTGCCTAGCAGAATGGCAGGTGTTTTTTGGAGGGAAATGTGGTGAGGAGAGGAGGGAGCAGACATCTCGGAGCCACAAACAGTGTTGAACTCTTGAACTGGGCCTGTGATGAGAGGGGAAGGACCTGATGGATGTAATCACTGGCCAATGAGCAGCTCAAGTAGGTCCCAGGCAGTTGAATGGTACCTTGTGATTGCTCAATGCCTCCTACCTCCCAGAACCAATCAGGGGAGCTCTGAGGGAGGGCACTGCAACCCTTTATACTGCAGGGCTGGGCTGCTTGACTCTGGTTCTGGGTTAGCTATTGCTCTGTCAGGGTGCATTTGCAGAATCTGCTGGTGCTTGCACTAAAAATCCTCCGATATATATCCCAACAACCTTACCTTTCCAATCCTTATTCCTTACCCTTACATTTTACCTTTTACCTTCCGTTGTCTGTCTCCCCCTGTACACATATATATATAGAGAGAGAGATAGGTAGTATAGTTTATATATGGGTGATTTTAGATGTTACGGGGCCCTTTGGCCCCGTACCGAAATCACCCTATTAATTCCCCGCCGGGATCACCCCGTCACGCCGTATCAGACGTGCCGGGGGGATCCCGGCGGGGAATCTGGGAGGGGGTGGGGCCGCGTGGCACAACTTGTGGCCGCATGGCCCCGCCCCCTCCACGCACCCCGCCGCCCGCCCTCTGGGGAGACGAGCGGGCAGCGGGGCCACTGAGGCCACCACATCGGGCCGGATGCGCCGCGGCCCGGGATCCCGCCGGTGATCCCAGGCCGTGGCGCCTGACCAGACGATACGCCGGCATTCACCCCGGCATGGAATTGCATTCGACACGCGGCGGCCGGCGGTCCCTCCGCTTCGGCCGCTCGCGTGGTGAATTTCCACGCCGCGGTAACATTTTATTTTATTTTATAATTTATTTATTTTATACATTTCTACCCTGCCCCTCCTGCAACGCAGCCCGTTTCCCCCAACAGACATTAGGAGATCACAACCACCACGCGGAATTGAGCGTGGTTGACTGTGATCTCGTAACGTCTGAAAATACCCTATATTTGTTAGATGATAGATATAGAATAGAGATAGATTAGAGATAGTGGATATACCTCTGATTTTTCTTTTTCCTCTGTCTCTCCCTGTCCATATATTATATAGATATTAGTTGTATATATATATATAGATTAGATATTTAGATACTAGGCTGTTTTATTATATATATTGGGATTATAGGATAGGAATATTTTGTATTAGGTTTAGCTTACATTCTTTATATATGTATGTAGATTCTGTGTGTGTGCGTGTGTGTGTGTGTGTGTGTCTGTCTGTCTGTCTGTCTGTCTATGTGTGTGTGTGTGTGTGTGTGTGTGTGTGTGTGTGTTTTATTTATATATATTTATATAAATAAAACTAGATATTGTGTGTATACTAATAACAATACCAAAATCAAAACTTTCATTTGAAATCAGTACCGATAACAACGATGATAATGAAAAACAACATTTCGTTATTAACAAAAATGAAAACTACACATTTTAATAATGAAAACGAGAACGAAAACAAAAAACGACACAGGGCCCTGGTGCACACCTCTAACTTTGGTACCAATTTTCACTGCAGTTGCAAACAGTTGTACTTACTTTGCAATCTCCTCAATGGTCATGACCAGGGTTCCTAGTTTTGACTGCAATGGAAAACCAGAGAAAACCAGAGATTTTGCCTTTTTCCAGAGAATTTAGCAAAAAATTGCAAAAACATACAGGTTTGGGAAGAGGACACAGCGAGCGCGGGGTAGCAAAGATGCAGAGTGGAGATGAGGGGAAGCAACCTGAATGCATGTGCTGTGGAGGGGCAGGGGCTCTGCATTTGGAGGGGTGCCACAGACCTCCTGTGAGTTGGGGGGGGCAGGGGCACTATGAATTGGGGCAGTCAGGTCTTCTGGACCTTGGGAAGAAAGGACAGGAGGTTGGCCTAATTGGGCCCAGAGCAGCTTCCCCAAGTGCCAGCCTCTATATGATCCCCCTTTCTGGTTGGCAGAGTGAGTCGCAGGGCATTGGAGGGGAAACAATCTATTTTATTTTTATCACTGTTTTTATTGCTGTTCTTATATTGTTATTTGTATTTTGTTTATTTATTTATTGAGTTATTTATGTTTACGTGTATATTATATGGTTTTAATATGGCCCTTTTCACACAGACACTTTAACACTGATAAAATGGGTGTTACATTTTATTATACATGTTGCAGGGCTGCAGGTGTGCTCTATTAGTGCCCTGCAATATGTATAATAAAATGTAACATCCATTTTATCAGCTTTAGAGTGTCTGTGAAAAGGGCCGATGTTGTGAGCCTCCTGCTATAGCAGGAGGGTGTGGCCAAGAAATGTAATAAAGTAATAACATAAAATAATAATAATAAGGGCATGTGCTGTTGCGGGGAGGGGCTCCTCATTTGGAAGGGTGCTACAGACTGCAATTCTTTTTTTTTATTATGCTGCTTTTTTTTTTTTTTTTACTGTTGGTGGGACAGGTAGCTGCAAAATTGCATAAAAATGAAAATATTACAATAAAATGTGGTGTTCTAACTCATGCCTATATATATTGTGGTAAGAGAAAGTCAACTAGCATTTACGTTTAATCACAGAAAAAACAGATTTGGGGGGTTTTAATCAGAGAATTTATGTTTTTTTTATCAGAGAATTTCCAATTTTGTGTCGCAGAAAACTAGGAACCGTGGTCATGACAAACAATGTTACCCATCTCTTTTTACTTTGAAATAAAGGATTCACACAACCATTACTTTGAAGTAAAAATCAAAGGGGCTATATGCGCAGCACACCTAATCATTCAGGAATACATCTCTTTCTACTCCTGGATAACTTTGGTTTAGAGCTCTTGATGTGTGAAGACTCAGGAGTAAAAGTGATTTAAAGAATAACTGCTTCAAAGTATTTGTTCATCAGAATGTGGCCTAAGGATCACACTAACACATTTTACTCTTGGAAACAAAGCTGTCTTAACCCTACCCAGTCTGAAAAATGCACTCTGTTAATATGGCACTGGGACCCCAATTAGGACCTGGCACTGGGCACCTAGGACCTGGCACTGGGACCCCAATAATAGACCCCAATTAGGTCACATTTTGAGGGGGGGGGGGAGTGTGATCATTTTGAAAATGACTCCAGTTTAACATAAAACATTTAAATGTTATTAAGAGTTGTTTGTGATACAGAAATACAACACTACCACACATACCTACAATGTTAACAGTAACATCCCAGTGATGATACTGGGGGTTGAATTTACTCCCCACCCCCTTTTTTTGAACATAAGATGTACATAAACTGCAAATGTAATAACAATGGCCATTTTTAAATGGGCATGGCTGGGGGGCGGGTCTGTGTGCACTGCGTGGAGCACCAACACATGCCTATTGAGTGGAGGGGTGTGTGTGTAAATGGGTCAGGATGCATGATTGCTCCTACCTGTGGACTGCCCACTCCTGCCCCTACACAGAGCATCCAGGATTTTTCCCCAGTGCTCCATGTTTGGGTATGAGTGGGCGATGCATGAGTCATGGGAGCATGAGCCCACCCACACTGCCTTCAGACTGGTGCTCAGGTGGGCGGGGTATAGGTGGACCTGCGTGGGTGTATCCCATTTAAAAACGGTCAATACTTGGGTGGGTGGGTGGAAATTATCCATATACCTAACTGGTGCCATTTTTTCCCCAACACAAAACTACAAGTAGGTATGATGGAAAGAACAGTAGTGAAGGGTCACACTATGGCCCTTTTTACATGGGCAGTGGTGGGTGGGAGGATGGATGTGCTGCCACAGTGGGTGGAATTGGGTGTGCACCTGTTCCCATGGGCGCACACCCACCTCTACCCATCTCCACCCATGGATCCTCCTCCGGTTTGTCAGATAGCTCTGTGGGTGGGTGATGGGTGGAGGTGGGTGTTTCACGGGAGCGCACATGCACCCCCACCCACTGCCCATGTTGTTCGCACAAACGGACACCCATCCCCACCACCGCATTTACACAAACGACCCCCCCGCCCACACCACACACGGGGGAGGAAGGGCATCTGTGTAAAAACGGCCAATGAAAGTGCTAACTGATGTAAACATAAAACAAAATTGAAGTTGGTAAGTGCAAGTTTTCACCTTGGGGCATAATTGACCCCAATGCCCTTGTAGTGATATTTTTCTGTATACACAAAATGTACACACATTTTTCTGTCACAGAAAATGACATTTATGAAAACAGACTAAATGCTAAATTGTTGTCCTAATCCTATTTTGAGAACACTTAATGGAAAGAACAGATTCTGATTTAAGCATTTTTTTAAAAACAACAAAAAAAACCCTGTTTTTACAGAATGTGTTCCAGTGAATATAACCGCAGTGTCCTAGATGTGTAGTGCTTTCATTTTCCCATTCATTACAATTGGAGTCAAAGGGTGATTTCAGACGTTACTGGGCTCATTGGCCCCGTACCGAAATCAACCCATTCATTCCCCGCCGGCGTCACCCCGTCACACCGCAACAGACGTGCTGGGGGGATCCTGGTGGGGAATCTGGGAGGGGGCCATGCGGCGCAACGTGCGGCCGCACGGCCCCGCCCCCTCCACGCTCCCTCCGCCCGCCCTCTGGGGAGATGGGCGGGCGGCGGGTCCAATGCGTCGGCCGCGCCGTGCCGGCTGGCCAGACGTTACTTTTTTTTGGTCCCTGCTGGGGATCTCTTTGACCACGCTTCCCAGGACATTCCCCCGGCTAGCCCGGGAAGCGTGGTTCAAATTGACCCCATGTGGGTATTGACCATGGCGAACATCTGGCGGCCGCCAAACAGATGTTCGAGACACATTGACCACAGGTGGGTATTCACCGTGGTTCACTGTGATCTCGTAACGTCTGAAAATACCCAAACTTGCCCCCCAATACTGTTTTAGTGAAAGTCTCAGTTTTTAAAAAAAATTACAACTGGGGATGAAGACATGAACAGGACAATTGACCCCATTGCTGTTGCGGAAAACATGGAGTATGAAGTGGTACACTTTTAGGACAAGATTGACCCCAAAATCCGTGAGGTTAAGTAGGATAGCAGCAGAACCTAATTATCCCTTCCCCCACCCTAGGACAGCTTAGCGCTAAGACTGGCAAATTAGGTAGAAATCAAATCTTATAAGAATGGCATGCTGTTGAATTGCTCCAGATTATATTTTATTTTTTTACCATGAAACTTTTTGATTAAATGGATGTGTTTTTATGCAAGTTCAAGCCTGGCTGACTGAAACAATGGAATTGGATCCACTTACGTCAGAACTCTGAGTTTTCATCACGCTGAGGCCATGTTCACTTGCTGAGGTTCATTAATCTTACCAGTGTGACTGCAAGCAGTTTAGCCCAAACCTGGGAAAGATTTATTATTCAGCATCGAAAATCATGCACTCCCCCACCCCCAAGTTTCAACAGAAAACCACAGGGATATTAATTATTAATTATTATTGGAGACTGACTGAGAGAAGAAAACAAAATAGGGTATTACTGAATCACCAAATCTCAGCAAGGAACTCTTTATATTAGGAGTCCGGCTGAAGCAGAAAAACTGGTGGTGCTCTTCCAAGTTCCATCCACAAGTTACCAAAATGAAATGCCACTCTCAGTAAAATTGTGACCATTTAAAAACATGATTGTGCAGCTCTGAGCTCTGGCAGGCTCCTTGAAGTTGGTTCTTCCTTGGTGGGGCTTGAAAATGTGTGTACTGACTGTAGACTGTTAGAGTCATGGGGAATGGGATGGAAAAAGGGTGGTGACATCTCCCAAATACCATCCATTTGTGGTACTAAAGTGAGACATCCCAACCCTTGCAGTAACTTATAAATACAGATAAAGCCCTCCCTCTTCTTTGTTACATCAGGAATGAAACAGTTGGCAATGCTGGCATCTGAATTAACCCCGCACTGAGATAAATGGGACAGTTCATACCACTCAGTGATGCTGTTCAACTATGGCCCTTTTTGCATGAACATCGTGGCTGGGGGGATGGGTGTGCGTCGGTGGCAGGTGAAGGTGGGTGTGCGCCCTTTTCCATGAGCACACACCCATCTCCACCCACCTCCACCCATGGAACCTCCTCCATTTTATCGGATGGCTTTGTGGGTGTGATGGGAGTGCACACCCACCTCCACCCACGGGTGGACACCCATCCCCCCACCCGCTGCCGCATCATTTGCACTGATATCCCCCCCCCCTGCACACCTGCCTGCACACCCAGTGGAGGGGGGTGCCTTCCGTGCAAAAATGGCCAATGAACACGTTCTGGATTTCTATTCTAGAGAACATAAGGGTTGTTTCATAAAAATGCTGATACTGTGAATTTCCACTTAGGCCGCATTCACAACTGCGGCAGCGAGACCCACGAGGGAAGATGCAGCAGCGGAGAGGAGCCGGATAGCAGAAGAAGAGCCAATGCGAATGGGGATGTGCCATGGCTTCTCTTGCACATGTCTGGGCAGGATTTTGTGCCCTGACGTGCGCAATGGAAACTGCGGCACATCCCCATTCACACCAGCTCTTCTTCTGCTATCGGGCTCCTCCCCGCTGCTGCGTCTTCCCTCGTGGGTCTCGCTGCCACAGCACCAGAATCAGGTGTGAATGCAGCCATACTGGCTGTTTCTGATGCCTGCTTTGCAGACCCCTACCAATAGGAAAAAGGACTGCAATATCAGGTGAAACAGAATAAACCTCAGCGTAACATTATGGTACAATAAGGTACAAAAAATACATCAGACTGTTTTGCTATAATGAATCAGCATGGCTGAGAAAAGATACCTAAAAGATTGTTGGCTTTGATAATGTTGCATGCAAGTCTTTGTTATGATCAGGAGAACCAACACTGGGTTTTTAGAAACAGAAACAAATCTCCCTTTCAGAAATTTTCTGTCACAAGAGAACATCCCAGCACAGATGACTCTTGTAATTCTGGCTAGACCGAGGGTGCAGTGGGTAGCGCATTTGCTACCCACAGGTAATAGATGCATTTTCAGGCACCTCTAGTGGGTACTCAATGGGTTTACCCAGCCCCCATCACGTGCCCAAATGCCTGAAAATGCTGGACTTTCCAGGAGACCCCAGGAAGCTCTTGACTCCATGCCCTCCCCAGGCGGACTCACTCATCTGGCCGTGCTGCTGCTGCTCCTCCCAGTCTCCCTCACTGCTCAGCTGAGCCAAGCAGTGCACCACAATCCCCATAGCAGGGTATGCTGAGGTGTAGCTACCATGAAGCGAGTAGGGATGGACGAACAGAACCGAGTTCAGAAATTCGGTCCGGTTTGAAAATCGAGTTGAGTTTGGAAGTTCGGTTCGGTCAACTGAACTATTCGAGTTCGGTCCGAACTCCAAACTTCCAAACAGAGTTCAGAAATTCAAACCCCATTGAACTAAATGGAATATTATCTTATAGGGATGGGCGAACAGAACTGAGTTCAGAAATTCGGTTCAGTTTGGTTCAAAAATCGAGTTCGGTTTGGAAGTTCAGTTCAGTCTACCAAACTGGTCGAGTTTGGTCTGCACTTCGAACTGCGTTCGCCCATCCCTAGGAGCGTGGGGAAGGGGACTCAGTTGAGCCTGGACTCTAGGGGGCCCTTTGCAAGCAGTCTGAGCTTCTCCCAAACCCACTCCAAAAATTTCCTAGCAACACTAAGACCACTTACAAAGGGCTCCCCCAAGAAGGAAGTTTTCAGAGTGGGTGGGAGTGGAGTGCTAGCCCTTTCCCCACTCTGAAAACTTCCCTCCTCGTGGGATTTGCTCCTGCCCTCAACCCAGACACCCCCTCCTCTCTGGAGATCTTACCCCCTAATCCTTGGGGGCGTCCATAACTGGGACATGAGCCCAGGGTCACAACAGCCTTGCTACACCACTGAGGAGCGTGTGTGGGTTTGGAGGAGCACCAAGAGCAGTAGTGCAGGTGAGTCAGCCCAGGGAACATGTAGGGGGGCAGGACAGAGCTTCCCAGGATGCTCCCGAGAATGACTTTGCCGCTGCTCCCACTGATCCTCTGGCCCTGCACGTGCATGCAACCCCACTGCCCAGCTCACCTGAGCAGCAGGCCTGGTTCAACCAGGTCAGTCTGGGGGGAGCAGTGGGGTAGGTGAATCATCCCAGGTTAGTCCATCAGGTTGTGTTTGGGTACCGATCAGGTTGATTCAGGTACCCCAAATTCGATGGGGTGTCCATTTTTCCAGGTACCCTCTTTCAGTTTAAGGCTAGACCTTGTGAGAAGGCATGCTCCTCGTAGGAAGAAACTAGAAGTCTCTTGGCTAAAGGGGTGCAGCTGTAAGGACTGCAAGTGTGGAAACAGTCACAGCCATATCCGTGGGTGCAATGGAAGGTCACTCTGTAACAAACTTCTGGCTGTGACTCAGAGACTTGGGTCCCTCCCAGGTGAGCCATTTCTGTCCCTCTCCCTATGTAGGGCCAAACTTAGAATTTGAAGGCTCCAGGGCAAAGATAAAATGCAGGGGCCCTGGTGGCCCCACCGCCTTGGGGTCACCCTCCACAAGGCCCTAAAGATGTTTGGGGCCCTGCTGGGAGGGAGTGTGGCCCCCACATCCTGCCCTGGTGAAAACAGGGGCCACTTCTGAGTCCCTAGAAAGAGCGGGGTCCAGGGCAGTCGCCCTGTCCTTGGAATAGATACCTTAGAGATCTGCTCTTCCCTCATATTTTGGCAGTACCTGTATCATTTCTCATGTTAATAAAATACAGTGGAATCCACTTAGGAAGAACTTTAATAATTCAAATTTGTAGCTAAGTGGAATTAATTTGTTTTTGCCATCCCCAAATGTATGGGGATGTATTGCTCATTGATCTGGATAAGTAGAATTCTGAACCCTGGTAACTCAAATTTTAAGGTGTATAGAGCATTCCCACCCAGATACAAATATCACTACCTTGGAGTGTACCGGTGATTTCCTCATAGTGTGTGGTTAAAATACTGTAGTATAGGAGAACTGCACATGCGCAAATAGGAGCAGATGCGCTTCCCAATGCTCCTCTCCCCGCGCCGAAAAAACCCAGCAAAAAACAATTAAAAAGCAAAAATCAGAGCCTCAAAAGAAGGTAAGGGAGGATGGGGAAGTCAAAAGGGCCCCAGGAAAACAAAACGGAGGTCCTGACAGTAGAAAAAATGTTTCAGCCAAAAACGGCAGCCCCCCTCCCCCAACGGGCAGAAAGCGGAGCCAAAATGGCGTCCGCGGCAGGCACTAGCGAGGAGGAGCCCAGAATAGAAAAGGAGGGAACAGAGATTGACAGAGAGGACAAAATATTAACAATCTTAAATGAAATAAAAGCTGGAATGGCTGCTGCAGAAGTAGCAAGGGAAAGCCAGATGGCTGAGATCATCAAGTTACAACAAGCAGACCAGCAAAATAAAAAGAAAGCAGAGGTCTTAACAAAACCAAAAAAAATACTGCTGAAAATAGAATATCAGCCCTGGAAGACAGCACCCTGAATGGCCAAGACCAGCAAGCCACAATGATGAACTTGATAAAAACGCTGGAAGCCAGGTGTGAAGACCAGGAAAACAGAGCTAGAAGATCTAATCTAAGGTTGGTGGGCATCCCTGAAAATGAAGAAGGGAAAGACACTATACAATACATCTGGAAAATGTTAGAAACTTTATTCCCGGGGGAGCCCAGTATCCACAAACCAAAAATTGAACGAGCACATAGAGCCAGCAGACCTAAGCCGAAAGAAAATGAACCCCCCAGAGTCATAATCATAAAATTTTTGGAATTCCAGCAAAAAGAAAAAATCCTAAAACTGGCATGGGGTAATAAATCTTTGGAATATCAAGGACATAAAATAAAGCTGTTCCCAGACTACGCAGGAGAGACAATGAACAAACGCAGAAAATGGGCAAAGTATTTTATAGAATTAAATCAAAAGGAACTGAAACCTCAGCTGTGGTTCCCAGCGAGGATGACTATTCTTTGGAAGGGCAAGAGAAAGATATTCCTGGAGCCAAGTGAATTAGAGGGATTCCTAGCTAAGCAAGGACGTGAACAGGAACCTGCTACTTGAAAAACAAAGTTCACACTTCAGAGTAAAAGATAAAAAGTGGACAAGATTTTCAAAATATGCTTAAATTATGAGCATGAAACAAGGTGATTTTATAGATATAAGTAACAGGTTCAATGATAAGAAGTTGGATAATGTGTTAATTTTTAGTAATATTTAAATAGTAATATGAAACGAGTTTGTATGAAATTTTGGAAGGGGCTAAAGCCCTTATGTTAAGTAAAAAATAAAGAAGAGCGGGGGGGGGGGCGGAGCAGAGAGGGTGATACAAGATAAAAAGCCTTAAAGTAAAATACAAAAGAGACTCAGTTCCCCCAATAGACAGAATTACTCTCATTATAGTTATGAATGTATATAGTTTATTAGTAGATAGAATGGGTCAGGTTTTCAAGAAGGGTAAACAAGAAAGAGTAAGGAGATGCTTGAAAAAAATTATCAAAATGATATGGCAGAAGTGCTTAGGGTGATGACCCTTAATGTAAAGGGACTAAATGAACCTATAAAACGCAAAAGAACTATAAAACTGATCAGGGACGAAGGAGCAGACCTGTGTTTCTTACAAGAAACTCACTTTAGGGAAAAAGACAGCCTAAGATTCAAAGACAAATACTTCAGTAAAATATATACCGCATGTGATCAGCGGGTAAAAAAAGCAGGGGTTTTAATTGGAATAAAAGCAAACAGAGCGTTCACGCTGGAGTACATCTATAAGGATGAAAAGGGAAGATGGCTTATCATAGTAGGAGAACTAGAAGGAAAAACTACAACGTTAGTCAACATATATGCCCCTAATAAAGACACGTATGAATTTGTCAGGGGCACACTACCCCTAACTGAAAAATACAGGAAGGGGATATTAATCATACAGAGAGACTTTAATGCTAACTGGTCAGAAAGAGACCACTCCAAAAATAAACCCCCCAGGAAATGGCAACTAAACCTTGAGAGCCTGCTAAAGGTCTACGACCTAGTAGATATGTGGAGGTATACACATCAAACAGAGAGAGATTACACATTTTACTCGTCAGTACATAACACGTACACCAGAATAGATTATTCCTTTATGTGCATGTCAGAGTTACATAAATGCAGAACATGTAACATTAAGGCCAATATAATATCAGATCATGACTCAGTCATTACAGAAATACAATGGATAGATGGGCCTACTGAGAAACGAAACAGCAACTGGCAGCTGTCCAGGGGCTGGCTAAAGAGCCTGTTTTTTTTAGAGCAAACCCAAGAGGATCTCAAGGAATACTTTGAGCTTAATGTCGGTAGTGTTGACTCAATGGCCATGGTATGGGAGGCTGCAAAAGTAGTGATGCGAGGGAAAATGATAGCATTAAAAGCCAAACTATGCAAAGAGAATAGGGACTACTTAAAGGAGTTATATAGGGAACTAAAGGCAGTGGAAGCAATGAACAAAACCCACCCGTCAAAACAAAAAGCAAGGAAAATTACAGCAATTAAAGAACAAATCAATCAGAAAGAAATAGAAAAAACCACAACACAGCTCAAACGTATTAAAGGATTTTATTTCACATATAGCAATAAAACAGGAAGGACATTAGCACGATTAGTTAAAAAAATAAAATAAAAAGTCCTGTATCATTTCCCTCCAGTTGGCAGATGGGACTAGAATAGTAAAGGATGAGGAAATCCAGCAGGAGTTCTTCAAGTATTATCAATCTTTATATTCATCCTCTAATCCAGATCCTAAAAAGATAACAGAATTTTTGAATAGATATAAGCTGCCCAAACTAAATGCAGATCAAATTCAGTTTCTAAATAATCCACTACAAAATAAGGAAATAGAAGGAATAATTTAAAATCTAGAGAATAATAAGGCAGCGGGTCCCGATGGACTGCCAGCAGAATTTTATAAAAAAACAGTAAAAATAGTGAGCCCCCATTTAACAAACACATATAATGAGATTCTAAAGACAGGAAGGCTCCCTAGTTCATTCTACGAGGCAAACATTACCTTAATCCCAAAACCAGATAGACCCAGGGATAAATGTGAAAATTACAGACCTAT
>QEPC01004800.1:2477680-2487810 GCA_003113815.1 Sphenodon punctatus | reverse complement strand
TTTTTTACATTGCAGCCATTTTTAAATGGCTGCAATGTAAAAAAATCCGGTACCCCGGAATCCGGTACCCGGTCCGGATTACCGGGTCGAATCCGATAATGCCGGTACGCCCGGTACCGGCATTATCGGATACCGGATTCTACCGGTTTCCCACCCCTAGTAATCAGGTGGGGGAAATCGTCTAGAGCAATTTGGGTCCAGTACTTGGGTTTAACCTAACATAACCAACAACTCAGGGGTGGTTTCGATATACCTTGATTACCACCCCTCTAACCAAACAACGTGTCCCCCTTATCGCTGCACTTGCTGCTTGCGAGGGGGACCAAATTCCTTCCAGAATGGAGTAAGGAGGAGTAGGCCTACAGGCGGGGGACCATACATTTCCCTACCGCCCTCGCTGACCTCCCCTCCCAGGGATTCCACCCCACCAGTTGCCATACCCCTGCTATTCCAGCGGGTGTGGTTTCCCCATCTCTTAAGGAGATGCCTTGTACTATATCAAATTCTACTCTATGCTTTAACCCATCAGTACTGGACCCCTGCCACTAAGGGACCGCCAGGTTTACCCGGACGATCCCGACCCCAACCCTCCTAACACTTCTAAACTTTATCCCCAAAACAACTCCCTAAAACCCATTCTAACTTTTCCTTCAGGGCCCTCAGGTAGTGCTCATTCCCCTCGGGTGACAAATGTACTCCGTCATGCCGGAACAGCTCAGGCCATTTATGGGACAGGGCATGGCTACAAATCCGTTCTCCTTCCAAATTTACCAACCACCGACCCACATCCCTGTTGATATTCCTTCGTGCCTTGTCTATATGCCTAGGGTGAACTCCCTCTTCCCATGAGATCCACTCCACCATATCCATCCATATGATGAGAGCAGATGGGAAAAGCCATTTTACCTCCCACATGTCCCTTTTGATGATCCTAATAAAGTGCATGCCCTTCACCTGGGGTATATTGTTCTCTCCCAGGTGTAGGACAATGACCTCGGGAGGTTGCCCCCTGTAAGGCCTACTAAGTGTCGGGATAAGGTGGTGCCATCTCATGCCGCCCTGGCCCATCCATCATATCTCCGTGCTTGCCGACAGGCCCAGCTGCATCCCCCATTTCATGTGGCCAGCCTCCTTGTTTGCCCAGCACACCAGGCTGTGGCCGATGATCCAGATTTGTTTCCGGTGCCAAGGGGGTTCGCCTGCAAACAAAAGAAAATTCAGGGCTGGCCACGGTGCGGGGGCCAGCGGATGTAAGACTGGAAAGTGCCCGACCTCCATCGACCCAAGGCTTGAATGTCATGCTCAGACAGTCCCACTGCTGACACAAAGCTAGCCGCCCCTATTCGGAAGGAATGTGTTCCATATTCCAGAGCCGGAAGCCCCACTCGCGCCACAGCGGCCCGCATGACCGAGGTGAACTGGTACCTGGTCAGCAGCTGCCCGCCCTCATGCCTAAAAAGGGGAATGAGGACCCGCGGGCGTGCAACAAGGTATGCCTCAAGTGCATGAACGGGACAGAGATCCCTTCTACTGGACCGGGTAAGCCTAACCACTTGCCCTCTACCTGTTTGGTCGGTTTTTGAGCGACGGATTGGTAACGACATCCCCACTGACCCAATGTGAATGTCCTCAATGTTAAGCGCCCTACCTGTATTGTCCCTGACTGACTCACTCAACCAGAAGGCCCCGAAAAATGCAACCTTAAATGCAGTACCAAACAGGTTAACTTTGTAATTATTGAAACACACTTGCGGGAGGGAATCACAGAGGTCCAATAGCAAGGCGGGGGTGATGGGTGCCCTGCAGTTGGGAGTATGTCCCTGCTCCCTGGCCCAGCTCTCTAAAAGGCACCTGGCAAAAAAACCTCTGTCAGGGGGAGGGTGCCCAGCTAAACTACTCATAAACCCCAGAGCAGACAATTTCCCAGCTATGGTGCCTGGTGCCGCACCATTTCACCAAAGGTTGGAAGGCAAATTGAAGTATCTGTGGCTCAGGGATGGGGAAACCTAGATCCCACCCCTGCGTACGCCGAAATTTCTGGAATTGGCGGAATGCCTGGTCATACACCACCCTTGTTCGAGGAGCCAGAAATTCTTGGACAGCAGAGTATAGTTCTAGGACCCAAGGGTCCACACTGACAGTGGCAGAGGCTCCGGATTCGCCCTGGCCAGGGGTGCCAGCAGGCGGAAATGCTCCATCTGGAAGCAAGAGAGGGCGTCAGTAATCCCATTATCCATGCCGGGCACATGCCTGGCCTGGAACAGGATATTATAGTTCAGACAGGTAAGCACCAATGCCCTCACTAGCTTCATAACCCATGGTGAACGGAACAACAAAGTATTTATGATGTGTACGACCGCTAGGTTGTCGCACCAGAAAAGCACCGTATGGTTTGCTAAATCGTGCAGTCATAGGTGCACTGCTAGCACAATGGGGAAGAGTTCTAGGAATGTCAGATCTTGGTGACCCCAGCCTCCCTCCAATCTGTCAGCCAAGGTGCCATCGCCCATATATCTCTGAAAAACACCCCGAAACCAGCACCGCCCGCCGCGTCAGAATGGACCTGCAACTCCGCCTCCAGCAACAGCTGTTCCCACCAGAAGCTGACGCCATTAAATTTTGCCAAAAATGACACCCATATCCCCAGGTCCTCCTTCATATCCCTAGTGACCCTGATGTGGTAGTGCGGGGGATACGGGGGGTGCCCCTCAATTTGGCATAGAGGCGGAACAAAAAGGCCCACCCCGGTGCCACCACCCTGCAGGCAAAATTGAGGCTCCCCAGTAGTGACTGAAGAGTACGAGCCGGTACCTTGTACCACCGCCAGCACTCTTCCACTTTCTCCCGGAGGGATCTGACCTTGATGCTACCGTGTCAGCGTTGTGGCTGGCCCCTCGGTCTTCTCTGGGGTCAAGGGGATTCCCAGGTCGTCTGCCATCCTCTGAAAGGATCGCATCAGCTCCAAACACTCGCTTGATTCAGCCCACCCGATGAAGAGGAAGTTATCCAGGTATTTTTGAACTTCCCCCGCATCAGTCCGCTGCCGCACAATCCACTTGATGAGGGTGCCAAACCTCTTGAACGCAGAGCAAGAGATGGAGCACCCCACTGGCATGGCTTTATCGTAATAATAGTATAATACCACCCTTCAAATTGGAAACCCAGGAAGGGAAAATGCTCCGGATGGACTGGCAGCAAGCGAAAGGCCGACTTGATGTCACACTTGGACAACATGGTGCCCTGTCCACATTGCCAGACACGTGCGAGTGCTAAATCGAACGAAGCGTATTGGACCATGACAAGCTCCCTCGGAATGGAATCATTCACCGAGCCATCCCGTGAATGGGATAGGTGGTGGATCAGGCGAAACTCGCCCGGGGCCTTTTTATGTACCACCCTCAACGGTGAGATGACCATGTTATCGAAGGGGGGGCTGGGAAAGGACCTGCCACCCTGCCCTCCACTCACGCCTCAATTTTCTTCCGCACTACCTCTTCCATTCCCACGACCAATTTTAAATTGGGGGGAACTTTCCCCTGCTGGACGTTGCCTGCTGAAATCCGAAACACACACACACACCCCGAAACCCTCAATACCATAAGCTATCTCGTTGCGATCAGGGTATCCCAGGAGGGCAGACTCCAGTCTGTCAGTTCTAACTGGCGAGGGGGCCCTTCCCAGGGCCGCCGTTGTTACCCCCACCAGATCCTCCCTTCCCTGTCGCCCCATAGGGGGGCTTTCCCTTTGCCCCAGGTCTTCCCCAGGGACACGCTGAGGCTGGGTGGAAACCAGCACAGTTTGAGCAGGTATGTCGAAATCTGCAGACAGCCCGGGTGCACCTGCCCGACCGCCCATACTCCCAGCACTGGACTGCTGTGTTAGCTGTACCCTTTTCCCCCTCTTCACGAAAGGACTCCGTCACAGAGGAGGCACCGCCTTTTGCCAACAGGTGCCCACTATCCGAACAGGGAACGTTGCCCGAACCACTCCGCACCACCCGGAGATGTTCTGGGTGGTGCAGGGGCTGGTCAGTCCGGCCTCCCTCCGCCTGGACGGGGACTTGTCCCAGGCCCGCTGTGAGGAGTTTGCCACCTACTTTGCAGGCAAGATCGCTCAGATCCAGAGTAACTTCGACACAAGGTTGGAAGCAGGTAGTGAGGAGCATGAGGTTATGGAGGCACCGTCTGGTTGATCTTTCTGGGAGGAGTTTCAGGAAGTGATGCCAGCCAATGCGATGGATGTCCTGGGCTCTGTTAGGGCCACTAGTTGTGAATTAGACTCATGCCTGTCCTGGTTGTTGAAAGCCTCCAGGGAGATATTGGGGATGGAACTGGCGAGGGTGGTTAACGTGTCCCTTTGGCAGGGGAGGTTATCACTCAGCCTCAAGGAAGCTGTGGTGCGCCCCCTGCAATCTGAAGAAGCCATCTTTGAGTGTGGACGCACTCGCCAGCTACCGCCCTGTCTCTAATCTTCCCTTTTTAGGGAAGGTTATTGAATGGGCAGTGGCTCAGCAGCTCCAGGCGCATCTGGGCAGCATCGGTTTCCTTGACCCTTTTCAATCTGGGTTCCACTCTGGCTATGGTACTGAGACGGCGTTGGTGATCTTGGTGGATGATCTCTTCTGGGAGATGGATGCAGGATGTTCAACCTTTTTGATCCTGCTAGATCTCTCAGCCGCTTTTGATACCATGGACCATGGGCTGCTGTTGAGATGGCTGCGAGACCTGGGGGGATCTGGGCGGGACGGTCCTTGGATGGTTCCACTCATTCCTCTCGGGTAGAAGCCAGTGGGTGGTGCTGGGGACTGAAACATCTAGCCCCGGGCCTTGACCTGTGGCGTTCCTCAGGGTTCTATTCTGTCTCCACTATTATTTAATGTGTACATGCAGCCCCTGGGGGAGATTGTGAGAGGGCTCGGGGTGCGATGTCACCAATATGCTGATGATACTCAGCTGTACCTCTCGTTTTCATCTGACCCAGCTCCTGCTGTCTTTCCCAATGTTTGGAAACATCTAGCCGGGGGCTAGATGTTACTTTCCCAATGTTTGGAGGCCGTGGCGGATTGGATGCAGCAGAGCAGACTGAAGCTCAATCCTGATAAGACGGAGGTGATGGTGGTGGGGAGGGTGGGGGAGGTGCTGGCCCCTCTGATAGGGGGGGTTTGCCCGACTGTTGCTCTTCAGGTTCTGAGTCTGGGGGTGGTTTTGGATTCGGGCCTTCATCTGGATCAGCAAGTGGAGGCGGTGGCTAAAGCCGCCTTTCGCCAGCTGTATCTGGTATGGAGGCTTTGGTCATACATATCCGGGCCCGATCTGGCCACTCTCATCCATGCCTTCATCACCTCGAGGCTAGACTACTGCAATGCGCTCTACGTGGGGTTTCCCTTGTTTCTGGTTCAGAGGCTTCAGCTAGTGCAGAATGTGGCGGCCCATCTCCTTATGGGGATGGGGTGGCGTGAGCACATAACACTGGTGCTCCGCACTCTGCACTGGCTGCCTATAGCATACCAAGCCAGATTCAAGGTGTTAGTGTTGATCTATAAAGCCCTGCATGATCTGGGCCCCTCATATCTCGGACCGCTTCGCCCTCAGAGCGATCCCTTCGGTCCACTGGGGGTGCCTTTTTGGAGGTCCCCCGTGTAAAATGGGGGGCCACAATGGAGAGGGCATTCTCAGTGGCCGGGCTGAGTTTATGGAATTCCCTCCCAGAGGAGGCTCATCTGGCCCTGGGCCTGTTGGCCTTCCAATGTGTTTACAAGACTTGGCTGTTCGCCCAGGCCTTCGGATAGGAGGGTGAGAGGGTGGGGCAGGGGGGTGGGTTAGTTTTAGTGATGTTTTATAAATTGTTGTGGGTCCAGTGTTTTTACTGTTGTTCATTTTATTGTTGTTGTGCTTTTATGATGTTGTAAGCCGCCTCGAGACACCGTAGGCATGAGGGGGCAGCTAATACATTTAATGAAATAAATAAAAATAAATAAATAAATAAATTGAGCCACAGGTCATTTGCATGTAAGCCTGGGGGTATAAGTCACACGATGTCTAAATGCTTCATCATACCGAAGCCAGGCCCCTGAAGGGCCTGCCTCATACGCCCGCTGGACAATGTCGGCATATTTGAGCAAATCAGCTGAGTGCCCACTGCCCAGGGAATGCCTGGATCATTATCCCATGGTATATCGAGAAAGCCGCCGTCCAATTGGACCAGTTCCTCTCTGCCTCTGGGTGCTTGAAACTCTCTTTTTCTTTTTTGTCCTCCTGCTCAGCAGGATCCACTATAGGATCGCTAAAAAGGAAGGCAAAAATGTTGATATATTTCCCCCGCCAGATCCGCTCCCTTGTGACTGGGAGGAGGTGGTCACCTATCGGTGCGGATACATCTGTGTACCCCCCCCCCGCCCCCAAGGATGGGGCTGTCTGACGAGCTCACTTGCCTGGGCACCGTGCTTGGGAGCGCAAACGCTTGCTGGGGGGGCATGGTTGGGGCCCAAACCTGGAGAGCCTGCCCCCCCTAGGGAAGCATGCCTACCCTGCTGCCCTCCCGGAGGAATCAGTCGTTGAGGGTAGCTTCCCCCACCCATGGAGGGAGGGGATGGTATAATAACTGGCACCAATGCCCCATTTAACCAAAGCAGTTGTGCTCTCCCTTGTTCCCCGGGGGTGCCGGGTGCCAGGCAGGGACTACCCGCAGCCATTGACTGCATTGCCCCTGCCCAGACCGACACCCCAGGGGGTGCCCCTGCCAACCCTGGTGGGGGGGCTGCCACCTCACCTGGATTAAATTGCACACTCACGTGGGTGGGCTCCTGCTATGCTGGCATTCGTGGGGGTGTGCTGCTGCACCAACAAGTGAACAGCCTGCTCGATCGCTTCCACCCATTGGTGGAGATCATCGCTTCCTCCTGCTTGCAGCTCCAGTCACGTATCCCCTTGCACCGCCTGGAGGCCCGGCTCCCTGGAAGAAAGGAAACAGGGCTCCTCTGCCCCACCCCAGAAGGGGGGCACACCAAGAACCGGCGTGGCCCCTTGCTGTCCCCCATTGTAGTGCGCCTGCTGGATGGGCCAAACCTGGGGCCCCATAGTGCCCAGCCCACCAGTCACCTTTGCCCCTGCTCCAATTTCTTGCCCTTGGTCCCCCAAAACCCTAGGTCCCATGGGCCATAAAGGGAGCATCACTGCCACAGCCCCGACTCCCTGGGTGTTACCCTGCTGACCCGAGGGGGCTCTACTGGGTGCCCTCCTGGGCAGACCTGGGTCATCGAGGTACCAAGCAGGGGGTGTGATGTTCCTGCCCCCCCCGCCTCGGGCCGGTCTGGGATAGGCCCCCTACCTCACCTGGCAGGGCAATCCCTTGGCCAGCTAACAGTGGGTCCGAGGGTGGGGGGGGCGGGCCTGGTCCCCCACCTCCAGGGCATGCAAAAGGGCCTCACAGCCTGCCAATCTTTCATGGAGGGGGGCCTCCTCTCGGCCCCCTGCCTCTCCCACCAACACACCTGAGGGCACCCTGCCTGATCACGCCAGTTCACTTTGCAGGGGGGCCGCCTCACGCCCCGGTACTCCGGGAGATTCCCCAAGCTCCGCTGCAGTCACCCTGACCCCTTTCTTAGGTGCCCGCCACTGCTTGGTAGCGGCAGCAGGGGCCCTTTTCTTATCCTTGCCCATCCAGGCTTGAGTCACACCGCGCTGACTGCGAACAGGGGGGAGGCGCGGTCACAGCACTCCGTGCTGCTTCTTGCTCCACTCCAGCCTGCAACTGAGGCTGGAGCCATTCGATCCTCGACTCCTCCCTGCGATCCATGGTCCACGTGGGCCCCCTCAACCAATCAGCACCGCCAGGGCTGCCTAGCAACCCTGGTGGGGTTCTGGATCTCTTTGCTGCCGCGCAGCCGCCTTCCCACCTCCGGAGCTGCATCCCCAGCAGCACAACGGCTTTCACCCCCGTATCCCACCTCCTGTCCTAGGTGGGCGTGGCAAAGAGCCTGCCGCCCCCCACCTTTAGGGGGTGGGGGCAATTGTCATTTCACAAGCAAGTTACTGAGGATTTTCAGGCTCACTGTAAGGCATGGAAGAAACAGAGACAAATGCTTCCAGTCTTCTCCCTTTCAACTGTAGTACATCATTCATTTATAGCTAGCTAGTTGCTTCCCCTCAATTGCTCCCTGCTGTAGTCAAAATTATTCATTGACAGAGTAGTTGTCCCAGACCTTCCATGGGCCACAACCTACGAAGGGTGCTTTCAGATGTCCAACCCCCCTCCCCCCCCAAAAAAGCCTCTGGTAATCTAGTGTTGAAGGGGGGGAGGCGTGTTAACAGAGTTGATGTGACATCTGAATTGCTGTGCCATGTAGCAAATTCGTCAGGAAAGGCGTAGCAAGTTTGAAATGGGCCCTGGTGCAGCCTCTCATCTCTTCTGGAGTCGTAAATAGGGTGGCCAGAAGTTCAAATTTTAGAGGACACACAAGAAATACAGGTTGCAGGGCTGTATTGGATCCAATGCAGCCCTGCAACCTGTATTTCTCATGTGTCCCCTAAAATTTGCATATCTGGCCACCCTAGTCGTAAAGGTATTCCCTAAAATGAGAAATTCACGTTTGCCCCTTGCTGTCTAACTAAGTAGTTTAACTTGGGGCCTTTTCACACAGATGCCCCCACACCACACACACATATGTGGGTGGGTGGGGCATCCATGCAATTGTCGTAGCGTGGGCAGGGGGTATGGGGAGGTGTCCATGGGAACGCCGCAGCTGGTGGGTGGGGAGTGCGTGTGCACTCCCGCGCTCCACCCACCGCCACCCATCACCCACGCATGGAGTAACAGGCGCCAATGATGGATGCTCTGTGTATGGAGATGGGTGGGGGTCCGTGGGAATGCACCCCCTACGCACCACCCACCGAACCGCCCACCCATCCCACACACATAGCAGCCCATATGGAAAAGGCCACTTAGTTAACAGTCTATGCCCTACATATCTAAAGGACTGCCTTCCTCCTTATGTCTCTTTGTGATTCTTAAGATCAGCCAAGAGCATCCTCTTGCAAATTCCATCATTGCCCCTGGTTTATATGACATGGGCTCGCAAAGAGGTGCTCTCAGTGGCTATTCCATGGCTTTAGAATTCCACTCCCCTGGAGGTTTGTCTAAGCAAGCTCTACCTTGTACATCTTCTGAAGACAGTCTAAGATGTATTTATTCAGCCAGGCTTTCAGCAGGCAAGGGTAGATTTTGGTTTAAGGGTGGAGTTCAGTGGGTAGGTGTCTTTTATCGTTTTATGGGTGGGTGTCTTTCATTGTTTTGTGGGTCTTATTTTTATGCTATGTTTTTATGTAAGCCTGCCTGAGCCTTTGGGGACAGGACGGAGTAGAAATCCAAATAAATAAATAAATAAACTTACAACCCCAAATAGCAACTCAAGCTCTGTAACAGCCCAGGTCTCTTGGCATCACAGCGTGGGTGTCCTACAAGTCCTAGAGCTCCTGGGAGTCCAACTGTCTCCTCAGGCTGGAGATTATAGGCAGTTTCATCTCTGGTGGATGGGATACTCCTCCAACCCAGTTCCAGAGGAACCCTTTCCCCTCTTATGCAGATGGTGGTATAGATGACCTGCTGGGAATGTAATTTCTCAGCCCTTATGAGAGAGCTCAATGGGTGTTTTTACACACACATTTCTCCTGCATGTTTGCTGTTACATCCTGAACTTTCTGTGTGGATCACTCACCCAGAACTTAAACATTCGGCCCTTTGAACTTCTACATAGAACTTCTTCCAGAACGTTTGTGTATAAAAAGTTCTTCTGGTAAAATGCTTTGCTCCAGGCAGCTGTGGTCACTTGGTTTCCATGATAGCCCCTCATGTCTACAGCTATGGCTACTTTAGGCTGCTTCAGGGCTGTTTTTGTGTGAAGAATAGGGGTGGGAAAACCGGTAAATCCGGTATCCGATAATGCCGGTACCGGGCGTACCGGCATTATCGGTTTCGACCCGGTAATCCGGTCCAGGTACCGGATTCCGGGTACCGGATTTTTTTACATTGCAGCCATTTAAAAATGGCTGCAATGTAAAAAACTTAAAGCCCCAGCAAAAAAGTTTAAAAAAACAAACCCTCCCCGAGTCCAGGCTGCGCGGGTGGAAGGGGGG
>QEPC01004800.1:2460419-2471263 GCA_003113815.1 Sphenodon punctatus | reverse complement strand
TCCTATTACACTCCCAACACAGGCGTTCAAACATAGATCCAGCTGATCAAACATAAATCAAACAACCCCCACACGGACACAGCACCCCTCATGAAAGCAGGGATGAGGAATTGAACCTCAGGCCCAGAGCAGCCAAATACAACTGTCAGCAAAACTTTGTCAGTGTGACCCCTTTCCAGTTCTTGGATTTAAGGGTCTCAAGCACCAAAGCACTAAAAACGCAGTTAAACATATCAAACACGAAACAACTCCCCAATGACCACAGCACCCCCAGCCCCTTCCCAAACCACCCTCAGATGGCCCCACTCTACTCCCAAAGCCCCACAGACGCGTGTAGCAGCACAAATGAGCTCATATGAAGAAAGAGAAGGAAGAGGTATTGGCCGGGTGGCCCTTACCTCAGCTGCTGCTGGGCCTGGGTCTTCTGGGAGCCGGGCTGGAGACTGACAGGCTTAGGTTGCTAAGCAGGAGGGGACAGCAGGAACGTTCTGCTGGGCCTCTCCTTGGGCAGGGGGGTGGCTCCCTTTCCCCCTCCAGGAACCATGGGGGAGTGGGGGCAGCCATCAAGGGGTGAGGGGGGACAGCCATGGGAGGGGGAACGGAGTAGAGGGAGCAACTCCCCCTCGTGCACACACTCACCCACACACACACACTTCTCTCTTTTACACACCTCTCACACACATTCATTCTCTCATACACATTCATTCATTTGGTTTCTCACACATTCTCTCACCTCTCTCTCACACATCCGTTCAAGCTCACACACATGCTTTCACCTCTCTCTTTCACACACACACCCATTCAAGCTCACACCCACACGTTCATCTTTCTCTCTTCACTCACACACCCATTCAAGCTTACACACACATTTTCATCTCTCTTTCACACACATCCATTCATACTCACACACATGCTGTCACCTCTCTTTCTCTCTTTCACACACCCATTCAAGCTAACACTGTCATACACGCTTTCATATCTCTCGCTCTCACACACACACACACACACACACACACACACACACACACACACACCCATTCAAGCTTAGAGACACACTTTCATCTCTCTCACGCACACCCCTCAATCCCCATTCATACTCAAATACTCTCTTTCACACACACACACACACACACACACACACACACACACTCAATCTTAAACACACACTTATCTCTCACACACACACCTCAAACCCATTCATACTCTCACACATGCTCTTACCTCTCTCTTTCACACACACCCATTCAAGCTTACACACATGCTTTCATCTCTCACACCCCCAATCCCCATACTCACACACATGATGCTCTCTCTCTCCCTCTCTCTCTCTCCCTCTCTCTCACACACAGACACACAGACATACACACTCATTCAAACACACATACACACACTCACGCTGCACTGCCTCCTCTGCTCTGGTCCCATCCCCCAGCCACCACGCAGGAGATCCTCATTCTGGTGGCAAGGGACCCACCGCCCTCGCCACCTGCTCTGTTGTTGCGCCCCACGCTGCCTACTCTGCTCCACTGCTGGCCCGCCGCTCCTCGCGCCGCCTCCTCTGACTTCTTCTCCGCACAGGCAAGTCAGCAGCAGGTAAGCAGTCCTCTCTTGGCATGCTGTGTGCCCATGGGTCCTCTGCTTTCATGCAACTTCTGGGAGAGAGAAGGAGGGGCCAAGCAGGCTGCGAGGACGAAGGAGGAGGAGGAGGGGCCTCAGCCGTGGGTGGGTGTTCTGGGGGTGGGGGTGGGCCCGCAGTGCCGCTTCTGCCTGCCAGTGCAGTGCGGCATCGCACCGACCCAAGTCCTGCCCCCCCAAACTTTTTTTAAAAATTAAAATTTCTACACACACCCCTGAACCGTGGGGCCCTGGGCAGCCACCCCTAGCCGCCCCATGGTAAGGCCGGCCCTGCCCGGAGATCTGCAATATATTTTGTAGTACTCTCGCATATTGTGGCAGTAAGAACATAAGAAATGCCATACTGGGTCAGACCAATGGTCTATCAAGCCCAGCATCCTGTCTCTGACAGTGGCCAATCACAGTAGCTTTGGAGAAGCACCCGACAGGTCACAATGGGGGATCCATTCCCTGTTATTTTCCCCCAGCTCCTGTCATGTTCCCTGATCGTGTCTGACTAATAGCTGCTAATGAACCTATCTTCCTGAAACTTGTCCAAATCTCTTTTAAACTCAGGTATAGTACTGGTCCTTACCACAGCCTCTGGCAGTAGATTACACAACCCAATTATACACTGAGTGAAAAAATATTTTCTTTTATTTGTTTTAAACTTGCCACCCATGAGTTTCATGGAGTGTCCCCTAGTTCTAGTACTAGCGGAGAGGGTAAATAACTGCTCCTTATTTATTAGTTCCACCCCACTCATGATTTTATAGACCTCTATCATATCTCCTCTCAGTCGTCTCTTCTCCAAACTGAAGAACCCCAACCTCTCAAGCCTCTCCTCATACGGAAGCCCTTCCAGGCCCTTGATCATGTTTGTTGCCTTTCTCTGTACCTTTTCTAGTTCAGCTATGTCTTTTTTGAGAGGGGCGACCAGAACTGCACACAATATTCAAGGTGCGGTCACACCATTGATTTGTATAGAGGCATTAGGACCTCCTCAGTTTTATTCTCTATCCCCTTCTGAATAATTCCTAACATTCTATTCACTTTTTTGACTGCTGCTAGGGGAGTTTAATTTTTTTTTAAATGTTTTTATGTTTGAGAATTTAGGAAATATTCTTGTTTTTTATTGCATTTTATTTGCCCTTTTGGATTTTATTTATATTTTGCTGATATTGTGATGGCAGATTGCTATAGACAATAAATTATCTATCTATCTATCTATCTATCTATCTATCTATCTATCTAAACCTAAAATGAATAGTTATTTGGAGTAGACCAAGTAGATTTTCATGAGAGGATACTTGCTCTCCTTTTGGTAAATGAAATAGTTAGTAATGATGATAACAAAGCATCAGCAGCACTAGCATCTGAGTTAGCTCCCATGGGAATGAATTTGTAAGTGTGAGGTACTGGGTTTCTCTGAGGCCAAAAAGGACCATTTTGTCCTTCCTGTAGATTAGCCATCCTCAAGGAAAATATCCACCAACATGGATTCCTCAGTGAAGTAAGGGTTGGGTCCAGCCATCATAAAGAGGCAGCTGAGAAGATTTGAACTAGCTTTAAAGGACTGATAGCAGGGCAGGTCCAGATGCTGGCACTCCCTGGTAAAGCTTCCCAAATGTTGCTGTATCTGGAACAAATGCGTAGAAATAGAGAATATTAAAGAAAAGAACCAGACCGGTGGATGCACATCTCAGCAGAGATCAATCATCAAGAGCATCTAAAGGAGGCACCCCCCAAATATGGACTCCTGATTGGTAGGGAGCAGCGAGTCTGAGGAAGGGCCTTGTGTGGCCCGAAAGTTTGCTTATTTCCACCAACAACGGTTGGTCCAATTAAAGATATCATTCAAACCACTTTGTCTCACTTAGATTCTTAGGCATTCTCCTGCCTCCTCTTTCTGTTCTAGGCAATTTGCTGAAGAATGGTGCTTCTACAAAGTCCAAATGTACAAGATTTACTAGGTCAGTCCTGATTTTTCATATGATCTCCAAGTGTCTCTTTCAGGATACCCAAAATGTCCTGTTTTTTTCTTTCTATCAGTCAGAACACCCAGGCTTTTTATAGCTAGCAATCATTTTGGATGTTTCGCACATCATGAAATGACCACATGTTTCACTCCAATAATATTTTCAGACCAAAGCTTGTCATACAACAATATTTTTATTTATTTATTACAATATTTTTACCCCGCCTCTCCAACAACTAGTAGCTTGCGGTGGCTTACAAATATAAAATACTTAAAAAACATACACAACTATAAAAACCAATAAATAACCAAACAAAACATCAAAAAAGGGAGTGCTACAAAAATCAAAACCAAAAAACTCTCCCCCCTCCCTCCCATTCCATTCCCCTCACCGAAGGCCCGGCAGAACAGCCAAGTCTTACAATAATGTCAAAAAGAGGCAAAATCCAGGGCCACCCGGGCCTCTGCCGGAAGGGAGTTCCATAGCCTACGTACAGCCACCAAGAATGTCCTCTCCATAGTTACCCTCTGAACAACCTGGGGGACATCAAGAAGGGCACGCTCAGCAGACTTCCAGTGCTGATCCAGAACAGGGAGAGTGAGGCAGTCCCACAGATAGGTGGGGCCCAGGCTGTTAAGGGCTTTATAGGTAAGAAGCAACATCTTGAATTGGGCCCGGAAGACTGTAGTCAGCCAGTGTAGAGCATGGAGCACTGGTGTAATGTGCACCAGCTACAGTTTCCGAACCGTCACTAAAGGTAACCCCACGTAGAGCGCATTGCAATAGTCTAGTCTCGAGGTAATGTAAGCATGGATGATGGTGGCCAGGTTGGAGTCTGAGACATAAGGTCAAATGCAACGTACCAGATGTAATTGACAAAAAGCATCTCTCTCCACAGCCCCCACCTGGGCATCCAGGTGGTGCTGCGGGTTGAGGAGCACTCTCAGACTCCAAACCTGGGAAGCCAGTGGGGGGCAAACCCCGTCAATGAGGGGGACACTACACCTACCACTTTACCCACCATCATCACCTTATTCTTGTCAGGATTTAGCTTCAGTCGACTTACCCTCATCCAGTCCCTCACAGCCGCCAAATACTGAGTAAGCACCAATACTGAACCATGGATGTCTGCGATGCTGATGCCCCTGACTGTCCCGCCCCATCAAGGGCAAGGGAATTCCCCAACCCCCACTTTCACTGAACATAAGATAGATTCCCCAGAAAGACTGTATCCCCCCTGCCCCCCCCCCACACACACACTGGGGAAAACAACCCTTCCCTTCCTAACCCAATCCCTCTCCTCCCCCACTGCCACTGGGGTAAAAGGCATACCCAGTAATCCTCCTCACAACTACAATACCCTCCCTCCTCAAAACCCACCCTAATCTCAAACCACCCCCAATTAAAACCACCAACCACCTTTTCACAAGCGTTTCCACCCACCCACCCCTGGACCCACTAAGGGCCTTTCCTAAGGACCCTTTGGTATGGCCCCTAGATGCGAGCCTATGGCGGCACTGGGCTGAGCTCTGTCAAGAGCCTCCCTCCTGGAAGTTCCTCTGGGTCCACTGACTCTGCTCCCACACCCTCCCGCAATGGAGTGGGGCACTGTTGATGGTTTCCAGGGGGGTCAGGTCTGGTGCCTTTCAGGGGGAGAAGCCCCCAGTCCAGTTGTCAAGATTTAGGGAATTAGCTCTCTGGATCGGGGGACCCACACACCCTGGTTTGCAGATACGAGAGAGATTCAAATAGATGGGATCTTAATCATAGTTATAGATTTATTTAGTTGTTCACACATTTATAAAACCCAGTCTGTAATGATCCAGCAGCAGTTACCTAGTTATACAATATCCCACACCCAAAGTCAGTCTTACATGTCTTGAAAGTTCAAAATGGTGGATGTCATCTGTCAGGAGCAGGAGTTAGGTGATGGCCTGGTCTGATCAAGTTGTAGGACCTGCTATGGAGGGGTCCCGGAAAGGGTCAACAGCCCACGGACACCAAGTTAGATGCCAAGCACTGAGACAATGTTCTGGTCTCTGCTTCAGTCTTTTATAGTGTTTTGGGGAGAAGACATTCTTTAGTATGCATATTCCAGGGTGCTTAATTGTGCAATGTGCTTGCTGGTATTCATCTTACGGGGTCTGGCTGTCATCTCCCTTTCCCATCCATCTGGATCCTGGGTGCTAATGGTCATATTAGCAGTTTGTTTGTTAGTCAGGGTGGGCACTTGATAACAGGACATCTTTTTCCCTCCCTTCAGGCAGGGAGTAGATATGCCTTTGTTATCTGTTCTGGTGCAAAAAGGGTGATGGTCGCTTGAATGGCTGCTGCTTGTCAGTTGACATCTCCCTGAGCAGGAACATCTTCTCCTTCCCCTCCAGGCGTGAAGGAGATATTCTTCAGGAATGCCTCTTTTGTCATTCCAGCTGCATTCGGTGTTTTGGGTTGCATAAGTTGCATATAAGCACCCTCTTATCAAGCACCTTTGTTTAGTCCTTATCAGTGCTTTGTTCCAGGCTGGATGCAGTTGGTCAGCAATATGATGTAAATCACTGGCCTTGCAAGACACAATGATGTGGTTGGGAGTTTGTGAAAGTCATGTGAGATTATTTCCCACACATAGCCTACCTGGCTATTTCTAGAAATCCTGCCTACTGTCTATTACAGATAATTCAGAGCTTTGGTACAATAGTTACATGCATTTTCAAATATGGTCATTGGTTCCAGTATATTAATTCTCATAGTATATTACATACAATCAAATCGCAACACAGTCCCCAGCAGCCAGCCCCCACACAGGATTTGGGAACAGCGGCAGTGGTAGCTGACACCTGTGGTGGCACCAGGATGGACATGGGTAATCTTCTTAAAGCTGGACCAAGTCAAAATACAGCTGAAAGTCACAGTCCAGGAAGGTGTTGAAAGTGCTCTAGCCACCACCACCACAATGTCCCACCAACAGACTTCGCCCTTCAGCTGCTGCCCAGAGGGCACCAACTCCTGGGCAGCAGTACCCTTTTGTAATAAATACCTGGTGGGTGAGAGGGGCAGAAGAAAAGGCACAAGTGGGAGGGGTCTCAGGAACATCTGCCAGCAGACAACCCCCAGCAATTCCCCTCTGCAGGCCAGCCATATTGTAAAGCATGTCTGCTGAGGTCACAACCCAGTCCAATCAGGGCACCCGCTGCTCTGGCCCATGATACAAAGGGTCAAAACGACATGGCACCCATGGATGCCAGTGTATCACACTCACCGACATCCTGCGAGTGCTGTGCCTAACAAATGACCCCATATTGCGAGGGGGAGCCAAGCAGAGACTGCAGCTGGGGCACAGAGGCTCCACATGCTGGCTGCACTCCTCACTCGGCTCCTTCCCCAGTGGGAAGAAGCCAAGCAAGGAGAGCAGCTGGTGTGTGGAGACTCCAGAGCCTCCACACACCAGCTCCTCTTCCCTGCAGGGGAAGGAGATGAGCAGGGATGTAAAGGGGAGCCATGGCTGAGGAATGAGCCTTCCCCAGCTGTGACTTCCCCCCCAATAGACAGCACGCACACATGTTGGCCTTGGGGTCAACATGTGTTCATGCCTTAACCTGCAGAGTGTCCTCCCCAGTCCTCAATCTCAGGGACGACATCGTGCAGGAACACAGATTAGGAACACATGGGCAATCCTAGGCCAACATCTGGTGGCAACATTCAACATTCCCTGCTCCCCTAAGCGCCTTCGTCCCTTCTCACTTGCTGCCCCCCATGCCTGGAACTCCCTCCCTGTCCACATCCGCCTTGCCCCCTCCCTTCATACCTTCAAATCTCTCCTTAAAACTCACCTCTTTCGCTCTGCTCTGTCTGACTCTTTATCCTGCTGAGCCACTATTCCTATACCTACGATCGGTTTACCCTTATCCTTGCAACATGGACCTGCCTGCTGTCATTCTCATCGTAACCAAGCCAAGTACGTGCACTTGAGACCTCGCATCTTCATGAATGTTAGACCCCTTGTCTCTCCCTCTGTTCCCCTTCCTAAGTCTCTCCCCCAGCTCCTGTCTCTCAGATTGTAAGCCCTAGGGGCAGGGACCGTGTCTATTTTATTACTTTGTAAAGTGCCAGGTACACTGCTGGTACTATATAAATGTTTGTTAATAATAATAATAATAATAATAATAATAATAATAATAATAATAATAATAATTAGGAACACATGGGCAATCCTAGGCCAACATCTGGTGGCACCTGCACAAATGTGTAGGTGAAGTCCGGGCCAACATTTATTTATTTCTTCTTATTTCTTCAAACTTATATCCCGCCCCCTCCTGCAATGCAGCTCGGGGCGGCTTACAACAATAAAAAACAGTTAAAAACAGTTAAAATATAAATATAAATATAAAAACATCAAAACATGTGACAGAAAGTGGTCCAAAGCGACCCACCATCACGTTTGTTAACACCCAGTGTCATTAAACTTTTCTTTATTTGGCTACAAGGCCACAGAAATCACACAGAAGAAAAGTTTCAATGCTGTTTCTTCGACAAATTTTTCATTAATTATAGGAAAGAATGGCAGCAGCCCAGCACTCATGAGCAACCTTATAACAACAAACAAATCTGGGTGCATAGCCCAGGAATCAAGAAGAGAGGCAGTGTTGCGTATTGGATGGAGCACTCAAAAAACCCGAGTTCTGTTTCCAGCTCTGCCAGGGTATGCTGAGAGACTTTGTGGAAGTCACTTTCTTTTTCTGTGCCTCAGTTCCTGCATCAGTAAAACAAAGATAATAATACTACTTAACTCACTTTTAAAGAACATTGTGATTTATAATAGGTATTATTATAGGGCTGGACTATGCACTCTGGATTGATATAGTAATAATAATGCAGTGTGCATAGCTCCACCCTCAGAAATAACCCTATAATAAAGGCCAGCATGCTGCTTAAAAATAAAAATAAAATGCCTCATAAAAAACAATGGCAGTTTTGAACTTACAGTTTTGCTCTGTGAAAAAGAAATAAGTTTCAGTGCATATAGCATGAAAGCACCTTGTCTGGTTAAAGCTAATAGAGGAAGTGTTTTATCAATCCCATTTATGAGGTGTTTAAAGAAATACTGTCATGGCTTAACCCCCACTTAACATTCAATAAAGGAAGTAGGCAATATTCAAAATTAGGAGCTTGCCAGCCTTAAGGGTGTCTTTATAAGTAAGTTAATATGTCTTGGTACCAGGAGCTTGTCCTTTGGAGAAGGGTGACAAGCCATCTGGTGAGAAGCATTTCCTCTCACATTATAAACGATAAATTACATTTGAAAAAAGGTGATAGTCAAAACTTAGTGTTTCTAGGGCCCATGCCTAGAGAGCCGGTCTAAAAACATATGGGATGCTGAGCAATGCGGGAGAAAGATGGCTCTGGCTCAGTGTCTTGCTGTGTCTTTGAAAGCCTGACCCCATGTGATTTACCCAAGGTTTCACGGGGAGTCAAAGACATTCAGCATCTACAACTAGCGCTTATTTAGGTGCAGATCTATTTTGAAAACTGAGCCTTTAATTTCTCTGCACCTCAGGTCAACAATCTAGTTGTGTTGGGTACTTATATAGCCCCCATTACCATGGCACCATTTAATGAATTTCTCCTGAAAATAACCTTGTGAAGTAGCAAAGTGGTATTGTGACCTTTTTAGACATGGAGAACTGAGCTGAGTCTTAGAAAGACTAAGGGTAAAAACAAATATAATGGCCGGTCACTGCCCAACTCAACCAAGGTCAGGCAGCTGTGGTGGACACAGTCCAACCCGGGTTGGGGTGCAGAACAAATCTGAGCCCCACTGGGCCACCAGCCACACATTCTGGGGGCAGGCAGAATGGAGAACGTGTAGTTGGCTGGCCCCACCCCCACGCAACCCCCGCCCCCACCATGACAGGCAGCCACGGTGGCTCATGTTGGCCAGCCATGGCTTGCCCTTCATGGTGGACCCAGTCCAATGTGCAATCCCAATGTGGCGTGCTTTGGCCTGATTGAGTGGAGGCTAGCCTGGAGGACTATGATCCCAGAAGTCTCCAGGATCACAGTCTGGGCTGGTCTCCAACATATTTCAGAGCAATCCAGGGTGAACATCTGGTGGGCCCTCAACGGACGTACCAGTAACTCACGGGGCAAAGTGTGAAAACGCAGGCCACAGTGGGCCACTGTCTCATCTGTTTTTACCCTAAATTACCTGAACGGTTTCACTCAGGATATCTAATCTAGAGAGAGGAAGTGATTTCTGTGTTCATCCCAAATGTTAGGAGATGGAGACAAGGAATAAAACCAGATGTGACAGTGGCCCACTCTGGCCTGGACCTCACCTGCACGTCTGTGCAGGCCCCACCAGATGTTAGCCCAGGATTGCCATGGGCCATGTCGGCAGCTAGCCCAGGTTCCGACCCCAGAAAACCTCCAAGGTTTTCCTCCAAGGAAAACCTCCCTAACCCTAAGGCCTGCCCCATAGGGCCAAAGCAGGTCACAGTTAGCTATTATATCTGTTCCGGTCGGCAGACACAGCTCAGGTCAGGGACTGCCATGACTGACCACCATGGCTGGCTGTCATTGGCTTCCATGGTTGCCCATCATGGCAGGGGTAGGGCACAGCATGGGAACAGGACTGGCTAGCTGCACGTTTGTGTTTCCCCCTGCCTTCTGCAGGCCCCGGCCATGAGCACATTGGTTTTGTGCCTGCCGCAGCTTCCCATTGGAGGGTGCCCTTGGACTAGGTGCCCTTGGGCTTATTAACCCAAGCCTCCTGTCCCTGGGGCCCAACTCTCACAGTAGCTAAACTCTCTGATCACTCTGCCTGTGGCTCTCCTCGCTCAAAAAGGGGCTCTCGCAGGGGAGATCCTGATTTATGCTACTGGCTAGGCCTCACCCCTGCCCAGTGGCAGCTCCTGCTGCAGGGCGTTATGGGCGTTGCCCCACAAAGCCCTGCAGGGGGACCACTGCGGCTTTAGTTTAAAAAAAATAAATAAATAAACGCGCTGCCGTTTCTGACAGCTACAGCAGCCTCTGAGCTGCTGCCGAGGCTGCTGTAGCTGTCACTACCTGTTCTCCCTTCGGGGACCCACCCACTCCACTGGGAGAGGGAGTGGGTCCCCGAAGGGACAAAAAGGTTCAGCAGCTCAGCCGCCCAAAGCGTTTTCCTATAGGAAAACGCGATTGGGGCGGCTGAGCTCCTCTGTCCACAGCACGTATGGGACATGCTGTGGAGGGAGGGGCTGAGCCTTCCATTGC
>QEPC01004800.1:2425716-2448908 GCA_003113815.1 Sphenodon punctatus | reverse complement strand
ATATATATATATATATATATATATATATATATATATATATATATATATAAAACAAAGAAACAGCCACTCCAGCCCCAGGACCCACCATCAGGGTTCTGGGGCCAAGTTACAGGCAGGGAGGGCTGTGGCCAATATATATCTAGAAGCTGCCACTCTAGCCCCAGGACACACCGTCATGGGTTTGGGGCCATCATTCCTCGCACCGAGAGATTTTATTCAACCATACCAAGAAACAGCCACTCCAGCCTCAGGACCCACCGTCAGGGTTCTGGGGCCAAGTCACTGGCAGGGAGGGCTGTGGCCAAAACCTAGAAGCTGCCACTCCATCCCCAGGACCCACAGTCAGGGTTCTGGGGCCCGTCATTCCACTCAGAGAGAGCCATCTTTCTATCCACTTTCTATCCATCTTTCTATCCACTGTATCTAGAAGCTGCCACTCTAGTCCCAGGACCCCCACCAGGGTTCTGGGGCCATGTTACAGGCAGGGAGGATTGTGGCCAACATCTAGAAGCTGCCACTCTAACCCCAGGACCCACCATCAGGGTTCTGAGAACATCATTCCAGTCACTGGGGGCTCTTCTAGCTTGAAGCCATGGCTCACGGCAAACTGCACAGCCACTGCCACGTCAATATGGCACCTGGAGACTGCCTGGTGGTACATTTTCACGCGGTTCAGCTCGGTGGAGACATATTGGCCATATGCCTCCACATTCTGCCAATTGACCAGGACTGCCTGAAATTGTTCCACCCGAAGGGTCTTGACCTCTGTATCCTCCCTGGGCCCGGGGGTCTCCACGTCAGGGCTGGAGGAGGGAGAAGGGCTTATATGCCGCTGTTTGCGGGTTGTCTTCCCCCCTTCTTCTGGCACTGAGGCTCCACGGCTACCACTCAAGACTCCTCATCAGTGTCACACTCACCCTGCCGCCTCACTCTGATGCCATGGATTTTCTCAATGTGATTGATGAGCCCCGACGTGGTCCCCTCCCTCTGCCGGCGGGAAACTTTCTTGCAGATCTAAAAAGAGCATTAAAAGATAGGAACATAAGAAGTGCCATACTGTGCCAGACCAATGGTCTGTCAAGCCCTGCCTGCATTCTGTCTCCACAAGTGGGTGAACTGGGTGGCCAATCTCTCTCTGCAGGGGACTTCCATTCCTAACAGGTCATAGGGCAATTAATTCCCTATTGTTCCAGTCCCCGTGCCTTACCTTGCATGTGGCAACACTGTTGCCCTTGTCAAAATACCTCCAGACATCCGACCTTGACCGCCGGATGTCTGGGGGTGTCACTGGCAACCTTGGCCTAGGGGTCCTCCTTGGCCTGGCAGTGGCAGCAGAGCTGGGGCCGGCATCCGATTCCTCTCTGAAATGGAAACACATTAAGAACACCAAAGTAATATCATGCATTTATGATGATGATGCCGCTAGTCCTCCCTCCTTGGGGTGCTAGGGATTGCAACTAGAAAGCATGTGCAAATCCTGCCCTCCTCCCTGGGGTGCATATAAATTTGAATATAAATAAAATAAATATTACCATGGACGTTGCACAGTCACATACTCTGAACCAGGGACTAGGGATGGGCGAACAGGTCACGGTTCGGGTTCGGCCATTCGGTTCGGCTGTTCGGTTCGACTGCTTTTGGTTCGGCCGTTCGGTGCAGTCGCAGGGTTCGGGTTCGGCCATTTGGTTCAGCCGTTCTGTTCAGGTTCGGCTGTTTGGAAACCAGTATCACGAGAAGACGAGCTGGAAACCAGAAATTCGTATGTGTGTGGAGCTGTGTGGCAAGTGAGTGTGTGTTTGGCTGTGTTCTGTTTGTGTGTTTTGGTTGTGCTTAGGTGTGCTGTTGTGGTTTTTGTGATTGGTGGGTGTTGTGTGTGTTGTGGGTGACTGTGTGTTTTGTGTGTGTGATTTTCAAATAAAAAAAAAATGAAGAAGGTTGCCGTGTTGCTTCCCCGACTGGGGGCCAACTTTGTAGTCGAGGAGGAGAAGGAGAAGGAGGAGGAGGAGGTTGCTGCCCCACCATGTAGTACACCTCCTGTGGTGGTGACCAGTTCCTCGGCTGAGGAGCAAGCCTCAGGAGGTGCTGCCGCCAGGTTTGTAAACTTTTTTTTTTACTTAGCATCCCCAAGCACCCCAGGGAGGAGGGTGGGATTTGCATGTGCCAGACAGGGCCTCCTTTCTAGTTGCAATCCCTAGCATCCCAGATCCAAGTCCAAGACATACGGCTGCAGCTGTCACATCAGATGTAATTGGCAAAATGCTCCTATCGCCACAGCCTCCACCTGACAATCCAGGTGGAGCTGCGGGTCAAGGAGCACCCCCAGACTACGGACCTGAGCTGCCAGGGGGTGCAAACCCCACCAATAACAGGAGCCACCACCCCCTCAGCCCTACCTACCAACATCACCTCCGTCTTGTCAGGATTCAGCCTCAGACAGCTTGTCCTCATCCAGTCCTTCACAGCTGCCAATCACATGGTAAGCACCGAGACTGCCGGGCCTGGGTCTCCAGAAAACAAGAGGTAAAGCTGTGTATCATTGGCGTACTGATGACATTGTACGCCGAACCCTCTCATGACCTCACCCAACCGTTGCATATACACGTTGAACAGGAGAGGGGACAGGATAGAACCCTGCGGGACTCCACACATGAGATTCCGGGGAGACGATGTACATTCCCCAAGAACCACTCGCTGAGGTATCCCTGCCAGGAATGAGTGGAACCATTCAAGAACAATTCCGCTCACCCCAGCCTGGTCTGGAAGCCTTGCCACCAACATCTCTTGTTCAACAGTATCAAACCCCGCTGACAGATCCAGTAAGATCAAAATTGAGGATCTGCCCTGATCCAATTCACGGCGCAGATCATCGACCAAGGCTACAAGTGCAGTCCCCGTGCCAAACCCAGGGCGAAAACCAGACTGTGAGGGATCAAGAAAACCAACCCAGTCCAGATGCCCCTGGAACTGCCGGGCCACCACCCACTCAATAACCTTCCCTAAAAAGGGAAGGTTAGAGACTGGCTGATAGCTGGCTAGGGAGTCAATGTCCAAAGGTGGATTTTTGAGCAGAGGCCGCACCACTGCCTCTTTGAGATGGTTCGGCACCCTGCCCTCCCTAAGGGAGGCATTGACCACCCCCACCAGCAACGGCTCTAACGTTTCCCGGCTGGCCTTCACCAGCCAGGACGGGCACGGATCTAGTTCACAACAGGTGGCCCAAACAGTCCCATGGACATCTGCCGCGTCAGCGGATGACACCCACTGAAACTGATCTCACAACAACAGACATGGTGGGGCTTCCTGTACCTCTGATATGTCCACTGTCATAAATGCAGCATCAAGATCGTGGTGAATCCACCCGGAAAAACTTGCAGCCCAGGGCCCCCTGAACCTCTGGGTCCCAGTAAAGTGTACCCATTTCCCCCACCACCCCCATGCTTAGGCCCTGATTTGCACCCTCATCCTTTCATGCCAACTGAATCCTGCAAGTACATTCAACAGCCACCCTTTTTCCACCCCCATGTCTGAAAATACCACTGCTGCTGCAGGTGTGGCCAGTGGCCACTGTAGGCAGAGCCAATCCCAGGGTACCACACTGCTACAGGAAACAACACCTGCAGAGCCACACCCCTGCTGAAGCTGTCTCCCCAGGAGCCTCAGTAAGATGATGATGCCATTCGAGCCATCCCCCAGGAGCCCCGCTCATAGTCAGATCTAGTCCCAATGCCAGAGGGGAGCACCCTGTGGGATCTCCCTTGCATCAGTGCCAACAGCAGCAGCAGCAGCAGCTCTTGAAGGCTCTAAGGGCAACAGCAACTCTGGGGGCTACAGACAATAGTCCAATTGTCTGAAGGCTGTAGGGAATTACCTCACAAGTGAAGTGTTCAGCACCCCAGTCTTAAAGCAATAGAATTTGTGTTCATGGTTCAGTCTGAGACCTGTCAGAGAGAGAATAACTGCAATTTAAGCCATTAACCTTTGGGTTTGGCTACATCTCAATGACAGTGGAACTCTGATTTTCAAACTACAATTTATAAGATTACTAAATCTTCTTATGAAGTCAAATAATCTTCCATTACTTGAGAGAAGCCAAGAAGGGCTAAATCCTGATCTCTGTTACGTTCTGCTTGTGTGAAAAGTTAAAACCCTACTGGTAACCAATGGTTAACCAGTGAATAATAAGTGAGTACTGCCCTGGGTGGGTAATGCGCTGCAGCGCTTGTCTGAAAACACCCTCTGTCAGGGCACCAGTCTGGCTTGTATCAGCAGTAGATAAACGTAGTTCTGGTTTCAAAGGACTACTCTCCTACATGCTTGTAGAAAAAGAGGGAAATCGGAGGTTTATGAGGGATGTATGGATATAATTTCACAATGTCCCAATTGTGAAATGAACCATTAGAAATTAGCATGCAAAGATATGCAGTCAGGTTAGATTAAAAAACTCATATTATGAGGGATGTATGGATATAGTTTCACAATGTCCCAATTGTGAAATTAACCATTAGATCCATTAAAATTAGCATGCAAAGATATGCAGTTAGGTTAGATTAAAAGATTCATCTTTGGAGAATGGGGCTTTTAGACTAGGGACAGAATATTCCAGAGAACAACTGGAATACCACTGGTCAGTAGTAATACCATGTAGTAGTTAGTTAGTAGTAAACAACGTGAATGGATATAATTCAAAACCACAGCATTCCAGCCTATGATATATTTTTACTTTATTTCAGCCTGTTCTTGATATACCAAATCCAGAATATGGGCATTTTCAGACAAGACACTCTATACATGTTGCAGGGCTGCAGTGTTGCCCTATGGGCAGGGACCCAAGTTGACTGCATTGCTGCAATTTGCAATGATTTTTGCAGAATCAGCCAATCCACGCAGAATCAGCCAATCCTCGCAGAAGCAGCCAGTCCTCGCAGTGCCATGATGAAATTGCAGTGACACTGCAGTGGGAGCTGTCTGCAAGATCTTTAAATCCTGGCGCAGGCATAAACTTGTCACCTGACCCCAAACTAAAACTGCTGCTGCAGCTGCCATCTGTCCAGGAGGTGTGACCATGACCCGAGGGTAAAGAGGCCCCTGGGAGATGAATTGTGGGTGGGTGGGGTCTGAAGGCCCTCTGTTTGGGTGAGGGAGGTCTGGGGTTTTAATATGAGGTGGGAATTCTGGGGTGCTGAAATTCCAGAGAATTTGAGTTGTGTTTGATTAGCAAAGTTATGATTCTATGTCAAATCTGTTGCAAATTTGCTTCCCATCATGCGTAGTTATGCAAATCAAGTTAATTATGGAAATATTAATGCTTGCGGTGAATTTGCAGAATTTGGCTTCACTGGTTGCAGAATTTAAGATTTTTTTGGTGCAGTGAACTCGAGTCCCTACCTATGGGTGCCCTGAAACATGTATAGTGGGTGAGAGGTGAGTGGCAAGAGTCTTGTCTGAAAACGCCCATAGTCACCAATAGGCAGGTGAAACAACTGGAGAAAGCAGATTTCAGACATATAAAGTAGATTTCTTTGAATGAAGACTGACTGAACAATTGACAAAATGCACAGCCTTTCATCCTTGTGCATAATTCAGCATAAAACAGAAAAGTCATTTGAAATATGAATACCCGAAAGTTTAAGGATTTACATGCAAATACATTTGAAATTGAATATAGGTAGGAACCCTGCTTTCATTGCTATATTATTTATTTATTTATTTACCATATTTGTATCCCGCTCTTCCTACCTCACGGTAGCCCAGAGCGGCTAACAACAATACAATATAAAATATAATATAAAACAAATAAAATATTTTAAAACATAATAAAAGCAGGGGTGAAAGCACAACCCCCCACCCACCCAACCCAACCCAACCCTACCCCTCTCCCTCGCCAAAAGCCTGACGGAACAGCCAGGTCTTACAGTTCTTGCGGAAAGCTGGGAGGTCCAGGGCCAAACAGGCCGCCACCGGGAGGGAGTTCCACAGGCGCGCCGCGCCGCGCGGCCATCGAGAACGCCCTGACCTGTGTGCCCCCCTGGGAAACCCGGGGGACCTCCAACATGGCACCCCCGGCCAACCACAGGGGCCGATCTAGAATCCGGGGAGTGAGGTAGTCTCATAGATAAGCAGGGCCCAGGCCGTGTAAGGCTATATAGGTTAAAGACTATTGGCAGCCAGTGCAGAGATCGAAGCACTGGTATAATGTGCTCCCGATGGCCCAGCCCCACCAGGAGCTGGGCTGCTGCATTCTGCACCAGCTGCAGCTTCTGAGCCGTCACCATAGGTAGCCCCACGTAGAGCGTGTTACAGTAGTCTAACCGAGAGGTAACAAAAGTATGGATGATCATGGCCAGATCTGAAACCAACACCAGCAGCCAAAGCCGCCACACCAGATGTAACTGGCAGAAGGCACCCCTCACCACAGCCTCCACCTGGAGATGCAGGCGGAGCTGCACATGGAGGAGCACCCCCAGGTTCCGAACCTGGTAAGTCAGTGGAGGACAAGCCCCCTCAGTTGAGGGGGCTGTCATCTCCATCGACTTACCCACTAACATCGTTTTCATTATCATTATTACAATAATGAAAATGACACAAAATAATGAAATCAATAACAATAACAAAAGTAGTTATTGATTTTTTATTGCCTAGCAGCCTGGCAGGTGTTTTTTTTTAGGGAAACGTGGCACGGGGACGAGGGAGCAGACATCTCAGAGCCAGAAACAGTGTTGAACTCTTGAACTGGGCCTGTGACGAGAGGGGAAGGACCTGATGGATGTAATCGCTGTTCAATGAGCAATGCAAGCAGGTCTCAGGCAGTTGAATGGCACCCTGTGATTCAGGGCCGGCCTTACCACTGGGTGGTTTGGGGCGGTCACCCCGGGCCCTGCTCATGGGGGGGGGGCATGCTCAGGGCCCCCAGCTCCCAGTCACTATCTGCCTTGGCCAGGGAGTAAGAGAGAGTCAGAGGCCCCGCCTCTCCCTCACTCCCTGACCCACTACGCTGCCTATCAGTCTTGACCAGGGAGTGAGGGAGGCCTCTGCCTCTCTTTCACTCCCTGGCCAAGTCTGAGACAGGCAGTGGAGGGGTCCAGGGAGTGAGAGAGAAGCAGAGACCCCCACCTCTCTCTCACTCCCTGGCCTCCTCCACTGCCTGTCAGTCTCGGCCAGAAAATGAGGGAGAGGCGGGGCCTCTGCCTCTCATTCCCTGGCAGAGTCAAAGACAGGCAGTGGAGGGGGCCAGGGAGTGAGGGAGAACCAGAGACCCCGCCTCTCCTTCACTCCCTGGCAACTTCTGGTGGTGGTGGGTGGAGCGGCAGCAGATTCAATCTGTTGCTGCGGTGTCTGGCACAATCCAGGAGCTGGTGAGCAGACTTGTTGCAGACCAGCGGCAGTGGTAAGTGCCGCAAAAAATGGCTGGACTTGAGGATGGGAGGAGGGGAGTGCCCCCTCCACCCATCCCTGAGCCCAGGCCCAGGTCATGCCTCCAGACTGAGCCGGGGAGCACTCCCTGATCTGGGGAGTGCCCGTAGGCCTGCCGGCCACCAACAACTCTGCCACCAGCGGGACAGTGGGGGGCCCCACATTTCTACCCCACCCTATGCTCCGCAATTTTTAAAGCCTGCCCTGCTGTGATCGCTCAATGCCTCCTGCCTCCCAGAACCAATCAGGGGAGCTCTGAGGGAGAGCACTGAAACCCATATGCTTGACTCTGGTTCTGGGTTAGCTATTGCTCTGTCAGGGTGCATTTGCATAATCTGCTGGTGTTTGCACCAAAAATCCTCCCATATATATCCCTACCACCTTACCTTTCCAATCCTTACTCCTTACCCTTACATTTTACCTTTTTCCTTCCCCTGCCTGTCTCCCCCTGTATATATAGAGAGCGAGAGAGCTAGATATAGGTAGTATAGTTTAGATGTATATATTAGATGATAGATAGAGAATATGGATAGATTAGAGATAGTGGATATACCTCTGATTTTTCCTCTTACCTTCCTCTGTCTCCTCCTGTCCATATATTATATAGATATAGATATTAGTTGTATATAGATTAGATATTTAGATACTAGGCTGTTTTATTATATATATTAGGATTATAGGATAGGACTATTTGTATTTTGTATTATACATAGGTTAGGTTTAGCTTAGTTTCTGTGTGTGTGTATATATATATATATAAAAAAACCTAGATATTGTGTGTATACCAAAAAAACACCAAAAACAAAATCTTCATTTGAACTCAGTACTGATACCAGTAACGACAATAATGAAAAATGACATTTAATTATTAATGAAAATGACACATTTTAATAACAAAACTATATTTATTTATGTATTTATCAGATTTCTACCCCGCCCCTCCTAAAACAGCTCGAGTGGCTTACAATAAAAAATAAAAATAAATCACAAATATAAAATACATCTAAAACAGTTAAGACATTCCAAAATAAATCATTCAAAATATTAAAAGTATTAAAACAGGGCCGGGAATCACAATAAAACATGATAATGAAAAATGATAATGAAAAATGAAAAACGACATGGGGTCCTCGTGCACACCCCTACTTTGCACAGAAATTTGAGGATCACTATAGAAGGAATCTATTGTACACTGTGTCCAGATGGTTCTTCCATTCTGGTGTATGTTTATTTTTCATTTGACATCTCTGAGCAAGATGTTCCTTTCTGTGCTATAAATATTATCTCTGGTAGAATAATAATAATAATAATTAATAATGCTCAGGGATGGTCTCTCTCGCTTCTAAGTTTGGTGTTAATTTTGTAGCTTGCGGGAAGAAACAGGCAGAATAGATTTGTCCTTCCTCAAAAACATGCTTTGCAGATAAGATCCTGCCTTGTCACTGCATAGTGTCAGGTACTTTACAAACAAAGGCTTTAACAGTATTATTTATTTATTTATTTATTTATTACATTTTTACCCTGCCCTTCTTCAAGGACTCAGGGTGGCTTACAACATAAGAAATATAAAATACAATAAAATACATTTAAAATCCCTAAAAACCCACACCATCCCAACTTTCTCTACTCACAAAAGTAATTCTTATTCATGCGAGTTTTCAATGGGACTGTGATAAGGGCTGCTCGGTGAGCTCAGTCCCATAGCCTTTTGATACAATGGACCACGGACTTCTGTTGAGATGGCTGCGAGACTTGGGGGGCCTGGGCGGGACTGTCCTTGGATGGTTCCGCTCATTCCTCTCAGGTAGAAGTCAGCGGGTGGTGCTGGGGGCTGAAACATCTAGCCCCTGGGCCTTGACCTGCGGCGTTCTACAGGGTTCTATTCTGTCTCCACTATTATTTAATTTGTATATGCAGCCCCTGGGGGAGATCGTGAGAGGGTTCGGGGTGCATTGTCACCAATATTTTTTTTTAAATTTATTTATTTAATATATTTATATCCTGCCCCTCCTGCAAGCAGCTAGGGGCGGCTAACAAATTTCAGTTAAAACAATTTTAAATTTTTTTAAACAATCATAAAAGTCTTACAATAGAACAGGGAGGACAGAAATTTACAAAAAATAATAAGGAAAGGTAAGGTGATAAAACCCATTAACCCACCCTCTCACCCTCCCCAAAGGCCTGGGCGAACAGGTTTTACAAACTCACTGGAATGTTAAAAGGCTCAGGGCCAGGCGAGCTTCCTCTGGGAGGGAATTCCAAAGGCGCAGCTTAGCCACCGAGAATGCCCTCTCCATTGTGGCCCCCCGCGTAACACGGGGAACCTCCAAGAAGGCTCCCCCAGCAGACCGAAGGAGCCACTCTGGGATGTGGAGGGCAAGGCGATCCCTGAGGTATGAGGGGCCAAGACCATGAAGGGCCTTATAAATCAACACCAATACCTTGAACCTGGATTGGCACGCTATTGGCAGCCAGTGCAGAGCCCGGAGCATAGGTGTTATGTGGTTCCGGCGACCCGTTCCCAAAAGGAGGCGGGCCGCCGTATTCTGCACTAGCTGCAGCCTCCAAACCAGGAACAAGGGCAGCCCCATGTAGAGCGTGTTGCAGTAGTCCAGCCTCGAAGTGACCAAGGCATGGACGAGGGAGGCCAGGTTTGGGCCAGAGATGTACGGATGCAACCTCCGCACCAGATACAGCTGGCACAAGGCAGCCTTTGCCACCCCCTCCACCTGCTGCTCCAGGCGGAGATCCGCATCCAGCACCACCCCCAGACTCCAGACCTGTTTTGCTTTTTGTTGGCAAACCCCCCCCAATCAGGGGGGCCAACACCTCCCTTGCTCTCCCCACCACCATCACCTCCATCTTATCGGGGTTGAGTTTCAGTCTGCTCTGCCACATTCATTCCGCCATGGCCCCCAAACACTGGGATAGCAACAAGACAGCAGGGTCTGGGTCAGCTGAAAAAGAGAGGTACAGCTGAGTATCATCAGTATATTGGTGACAACGTACCCCAAACCAAACCCTCTCACGACCTCCCCCAAGGGCTGCATATAAACATTAAATAATAATGGAGACAGAATGGAACCCTGCGGAACGCCGCAGGACAAAGCGCGGGGGCAAGATGTTTCAGCTCCCAGCACTACCCGCTGGCTTCTCCCCGAGAAGAATGAACGGAACCACTCAAGAATGGTCCCATCCAACCCCCACCCCAGGTCACGCAGCCATCTCAACAACAGTCCATGGTCCATGGTATCAAAAGCGGCCTAGAGATCTAGCATGACAAGAAATGTTAAATGTCCTGCATCCATCTCTCGGCGGAGATCGTCGACCAAGGCCACCAACGTCATGCTAATGATACTCAGCTGTACCTCTCATTTTCAACTGACCCAGCTCCTGCTGTCTTGTTACTTTCCCTATGTTTGGAGGCCGTGGCGGATTGGATGTGGCAGAGCAGACTGAAGCTCAATCCCGATAAGACAGAGATGATGGTGGTGGGAAGGGCGAGGGAGGTGCTGGCCCCCCTGATGGGGGGGGGTTCACCCGCCTGTTGCTCTTCAGGTTCGGAGTTTGGAGGTGGTTTTGGATTCAGGCCTCCATCTGGATCAGTAGGTGGAGGCAGTGGCTAAAGTTGCCTTTCGCCAGCTGTATCTGGTACAGAGGCTTCGACCTTACCTCTCCAGGCCCAATCTGGCCACTCTCATCCATGCCTTCATCACCTCGAGGCTAGACTACTGCAATGTGCTCTATGTGGGGCTTCCCATGTTTCTGGTTCGGAGGCTGCAGCTAGTGCAGAATGCGGCGGCCCGTCTCCTGACGGGGATGAGGCAGCGTGAGCACATAACACCGGTGCTCCGCGCTCTGCACTGGATGCCTATAGCGTACCGAGCCAGACTCAAGGTGTTAGTATTGATTTATAAAGCCCTGCATGGTCTGGGCCCCTCATATCTCGGGGACCACCTCACCCTCCGCGCCTCAGAGCAATCCCTTCGGTCCACCAGGGGCACCTTTCTGGAGGTCCCCCGTGTAAAATGGGGGGACACAATGGAGACGGCATTCTCGGTGGCCGGGCCACAGTTATGGAATTCCCTCCCAGAGAAGGCTCGCCTGGCTCCGACCCTGTTGGCCTTTTGAAGTGTTTGCAAGACTTGGCTGTTCACCCAGGACTTCGGAGGGGAGGGTGGGAGGGGGTGGGGTTTGGTTTTTTAGTGATGTTTTAAATTGTTGGGGTTTGGGTTATTGTTGTTGATTTTATTGTTATTGTTAGGTTTTATAATATTGTATGCCACCCCGAGATGCTGTAGGCATGAGGGGGCGGCTAACAAATTGAATGAAATGAAATGAAATGAAATGAATAAAGAAAGAAAGAAAGAAAGAAAGAAAGAAAGAAAGAAAGAAAGAAAGAAAGAAAGAAAATAGCCTGCATAAACCACGCAGAAGCTGCGCATATGTACACACGTGCAGTTTCCGCATGGCACAATGGACCAGCTATGGGGATACGTGCAGTTTGCATGCGGTTTATGTGTGCGTCGTTCTGTGCAGTTTATGCAAGCTATGGGATCAAGCCCAGTGATGAGAGGAAGAGTTGCATGTTCATTTGGCTGCTCCACAACTGAATATTGTCCATGGGTAAGGAGCAAAACATCAGCATGGGAGGTAGATCTAGTTTGAATGAAGCAGCATCCAGAAGTCCAGATGCATCTGTAAACTTGGCTCAAAAAGACTTGGATTCCTGCAGAGAAGAGGTTCAAATATCATTTGTTGTCCACATTTCCAAATATCATTGAGGTTGTCCACATTTCCAGTTCACCCAGCAGACTCTGTATGGAATTTGGTTTGCAATAACAGGAAATATAGAGGAATATATCTCATGGACAACCTCTCTATAGATGAAGAAGTTAACACTTGTTTCCCATCAGGTTCAGCAGATTTGTTAGAAAACATCATCATCACATCCAGAATGTAGTCATGAAATAATTAATGATTTCATTCCAAAATGTCAGTTGCAGAAGGAGAAGGTAATAATTATGGGGCTGTGTGAATGGGCTAGAAGAAAACACATTTTATTTTGTCACATTTTAAAAAGGACGTTTAACTGAGATTGTGCATAGATTTTATTTGTTTTGGATTCAGACCCTGCCTTTGAGGTAAGTTCAGAATGCCAGGAAAAGCAGTAACTAAATTCCCATGAGGAAGACTTCTTAGCTATAATTTTTATACATGAGAGGGCAGTGTTGCACCACAAGTGGAAAAGGATGCACCCAGATGTGGCTATACAACACTGCTCCAATACAGCTCTTCTAGCAGGAGACTGACGATGATGCTCCCCTCTTCCCCTTAGTTCTTGGGGAGAATATAAGCCAAATCCTTGTCCCATTGAAGTCAATGGCAAAAATTCCAAAGACATGGTGATACAGCTGAAATGGGTAGCTGATTTGCTACCTGTGGATAATATCTGCATTTTTTAGTACTGCACCATACTCGATGGGCTACTCAGTTACTGATTGGGTACCCAAAAACTCCACAAATCGGTAATTTCAAGTGCTAGAAATTCAACATGTATAGTTTAGTTTAGTTTATTTGCGGCCGAAGCCAAAAAGACACAAAACAACAGACAGAAAAAATCAAATATTTGAACATTCAAAGTAACTATACAGTACACCAAATCTAAGCGCCTGCCTACTTTCCCCTTTAGTAGCACATGTCTACAGGTGCTAATACCCTATAAAAATACAAGGTCACTAGAGCCAATAGCAGCCCAAAACAAGAGATAATAATACCTAATACCTAATAATACATCATAATACCAATATGACCCCTAAAGCATAGAAAGATGGGACTGCAAAAAGAGTGAACGACAATTTAATGCAGCCACACACAAAAAGTGCCACCACCTTGGTAAGACCAGGATCTACATCTGCCAGGGCAAGGCAGAGCAAATAATGCTCTGTCCTGCCGGGATACTTCTGAAGAAAAGAGGCAAGAAGGTTGATCGAATCTCATCATAAAGATGGCAACTGAGGAGCAGATGCTGTGTAGTTTCTACTGACTGGGCATCAAAAGGACACAGCCGCTCAGAGAACTCTACGGCCCGGCTGCGCCCTTCCAGCAGGGCGGTAGGTAAGACATTAAGCCGGGCACACATAAATAAGTATTTGCCTCTAGATGATACATCTGAGGCTAAATAGGCAGCTATACAAAACCGGGGGGGGGGGGGCAAATAGAAGAAAATCACAGAGATGGAGAGAACCTCTGATGGCCGCAGATTCCTCCTGATAATCCCTGTCACTTAGTCTTAAAGAAATTTCCTTCACCGTGCATGCCAGATCCCTGCCCTCCCAGTACTCCAGATGGAACCCTGAAATCGACAAAAATAGTTCCACTGCCTTATGCCACGAGCTCTTATATGCATCAAGCTTCCAATATTGGATCAGCCCATGATCACGCGACTTTGATATCTTGGCCCAAAATTTTAGAATTAGGGGCCAAGCTACCGTAGTCCACCTTTGTTGTCCGACCTCCGTCCTAATGGCAGAAAATGGGGTGCCACGGGGGACCTTCAGCAGATTTTTTAAAAAGAGAGCCTGGAGACTATCCAGTCTCCTTGACATCAAGAATAGGAGTGGAAACCATACTTCAGTCCCATACAACACCTGCATGAGGACCTTGGCATTTATTATCTTTACTGCAAAGACGTGGCACTGGTGATACAGCTGAAATGGGTAGCTGATTTGCTACCTGCGGATAATACCTGCATTTTTTAGTACTGCACCATACTCGATGGGCTACTCAGTTACTGATTGGGTACCCAAAAACTCCACAAATCGGTAATTTCAAGTACTAGAAATTCAACATGTATATTATTGATGGGCATTACGGATTTGGATTAATCCCAAACTGTCCAACTATTGCAGTTATGGATTAATCCAAAATTCACCACACCATTATGGATTTCTGTATTTATGGATCATATTTCTGGATTAGGATTTTCCCATTAACTTCAATGGGAAACCAGTCCGCCATTCATTTCAATGGCCGATTCATTCTAATACTCACATTATTAGAATGACTAGGCCATTGAGAGAGAGAGAGAGAGAGAGAGAGAGAGAGAGAGAGAGAGAGAGAGAGAGAGAGATGAGGGGCTAGGTGTGGGGTGGTGGAGGGCTGGCAGTAGGCTAAGGGGGTAGGAGGTAGAAGGAATGAGTTTTTAGTTGTAAGTGACAGAGTAAGAGTTTTATAAAATTTGGTTTGATTTTGGTGTGGTTTAATTGTATTTCTTTATTTCTTTATTACAAAAACTTGTATCCCGCACCCTCCTGCACTTTCGGCAGCTCAAGGCGGCGCACAGCATAAAGCATAGTAATAAAACCAACTAAAACTACAATATATAAAAATTGACATATAAAATTCAATAGCAGCTAGGCAAATAAACCACCACCCCCTACCTACCCACCCCCCTCCCCGAAAGCCTGGTCTTACAACATCTACGGAAAGAGGGGAAGTCAGGGGACAGATGGGCCTCCAACGGGAGGGAATTCCACGGCCGAGGTGCGGCCACTGAGAACGCCCTCTCTGCCATTGCCACCCAGCATACCTGGGGGATTTCAAGTCGGGCGCCCCCGGCCGACCGCAAGGGCCACGAAATGACCCAAGGCATGAGGCGGTCTCACAGGTAAACAGGACCCAAGCCATTTACAGCTTTATATTTCCTAACCAACACCTTGAACTGGGCCCGGAAGACAATAGGCAGCCAGTGCAGAGTACGGAGCACAGGTATAATGTGCTTGTGGCGGCCCGTCCCCGTTAAAGGGAGGGCCACCGCATTCTGCACCAGCTGCAACCTCCAGACCATCGTCAGGGGTAGCCCTACATAGAGCGCGTTACACTAGTCCAGTCGAGAGGTAATGAAAGCATGGATGATGGTGGCCAGATCCAAGCCTGAGACATACGGCCATAGTCATCGCACCAGATGCAATTGGCAAAATGCCCCCCTTGCCACAGCTTCCACCTGACACTCCATGCGGAGCTGCAAGTAGAGGAGCACCCCAGACTACAAACCTGAGTGGCCGGGGGGGCAGACCTCACCAATGACAGGAGCCACCACCCTCCTCAGCCCTACCCACCAACATCACCTCCGTCTTGTCAGGATTCAGCCTCAGACAGCTCGTTCTCATCCAGTCTCCCACAGCTGCCAAGCACCGGGTAAACACTGAGACCGACGGACCTCGGTCTCCAGAAAATGAGAGGTCAAGTTGTGTAACATCGGCATACTGATGACATCGCACGCCGAACCCTCTCATGACCTCACCCAGGGGTTGCATATACACTGAACAGGAGAGGGGACAGAATAGAACCCTCCGGGACTCCACACGTAAGATTCCGGGGAGATGACGTACATTCCCCAAGAACCACCCGCTGAGTTCTCCCTGCCAGGAATGAGCTGAACCATTCAAGAACAATTCCATTCACCCCGGCTCAGTCCCACAGACTTGCCATCAACATCTCATGATCAACAGTATCAAACACTGCCGACAGATCCAGTAAGATCAAAATTGAGGCTCTGCCCTGATCCAAATCACGGCGCAGGTCATCAACCAAGGCACAAGTGCAGTCTCCGTGCCAAACCCAGGGCAAACACCAGACTGCGAGGGATCAAGAAAACCAACCCAGTCCAGATGCCCCTGCAACTGCTGGGCCACCAGCCCAAAAAGGGAAGGTTAGAGACTAGCTGATAGCTGGCCACTGCCCAGTGAGTCAATGTCCAAAGATGGCTTTTTGAGCAGAGGCCGCACCACTGCTTCCTTGAGATGGTTCGGCACCCTGCCCTCCCTAAGGGAGGCATTCAGCACCTCCGCCAGCAAAGGCCTGACGTCTCCTGGCTGGCCTTCACCAGCCAGGATGGGCACAGATCTAATTCACAACAGGTGGCCCAAACCATTTCAAGGACATCTGCCGCGTCAGCGGGCAACACCTACTGAAACTGATCCCACAACAATAGACATGACGGGGCTTCCTGTTTCTCTGATAGATCCACTGTCATAAGTGCAGCATCGAGATCGTGGTGAATCTGGGCAATTTTATTTGCAAAAAAGTCAGCAAACATGTCACAGCGGGCACTGGAAAATTCCAGTTCAAGGCGAAGAGAGGCCGGACTGAACAGCCTCTGCACCACCCAGAAACGCTCAGCTGGATGTGACTTTCCAGAGTACCCGGCTGGAACAAGGTCAGCCAATATCGGCCCCGACTCATTGTCCAGCTAGGTCTCTGTAATACATACAAGGTTGGCCGATCGATCCAGGATCAATTCCTGGATCGCCGTTGATTTATTACCAACCAACCTCGCATTCAGAAGCAACAACTCCAGACCAGGAGCCCCTCCGATCCTGATCCCTGTATCACCTGCCTGGGGGCCTGTGCAGGGGAGAGGGACTAAATACCAGTCCCACCCCACAGTTGTTCTCCACCTCCAAGAGAGACCATAGTTACCCTGGCCCATCATGACCCTGATGGCTGTGGACACCCCCAGCCCCACCAGTGGTCGTCCCGCCAGACCCCCAAGGAAACGCCTTCCCCCCAACCCCTTACCCCCTCCCTTCTTCCCACCCCCAAAACCCTCTCCCCCGGTCCCCCATCCCCTTACTATATACCCCTACCTGCTACCCTATACAATCCCAAGCCCAGCCTCCCCCAACCCTCACCTAAGGGCCACGCACCTTTGATGTGGCCTGTGGTGCAAACCTGCGGCTACGCCGGGCCACTTCCCTTNCTTATTGGGTCAAACCACCTCCCCACCCAACCTTCCCCAACCCTTCCCTCCCCACCCACACATATGCAGGGGGAAAAAACTATATTACCCTCCTTCCTCCCCATCCCCTTACTATATACCCCTACCAGTTACCCTATAAAAGTCCATGCCCAGCCTCCCCCAGACCTCACCGAAGGACCACACCCAAGGGCCCTTTGACGTTGCCCTTAGGCGTGCAGCCTGCAGTGCATGCCTGCAACTATGCCAGGCCACTTCCCTTTTACCCCCCTCCCACCGGAAGTCACCTGGAGGGGGAGGGGAAGCCCCCAACCCCCATCCCCACCCCTCCTGCAATTAAGGGGGGCAACAGCTGTCCCGGGGGGGCTCAGCTCCCTTTCCTATCGGGGGCAAGCCTACCTGGCTCCCAGTCCCCAGCGCTGATCCGGGGCTCCCAGTAATGGTGGGATTACGGCAGCAGCTAGGCGGCAACAGCAATGGTGCGGGGCCATGTCCTGCGGCTATGCTGGGCCGCTTCCCTTTTACCCCTCTCCCACCGAAAGTCACCTGGAGGGAGAGGAGGAGCCCCCAACCCCCGTCCCCACCCCTCCTGCAATGGAGGGAGGGCAACAGTTGTCCTGGGGGAGCTCAGCTCACTTCCCTATCGGGGTGAGCCTATCTGGCTCCCAGCCCCCAGCGCTGATCCGGGGTTCCAGTGGGGGTGGGATTGCGGCAGCAGCGGCTAGTAGGGATGTGCGAATGCAGTTCGGAAGTTCGCACTGAACTTGACTAGTTCGGTCGACCAAACCGAACTTCCAAACCGAACTCAAATTTGACCGAACTGTTTGATCAAATCCGAACCAGTTCGGAAGGCCAAAAACAGCTTAAAACACCGGTTTTGAATGTACAAATTCAGTTTGGAAGTTCAGAATTTGACCAAACTCGACTAGTTCGGTCAACCAAACCGAACTTCCGAACTGAACTCGATTTTTGAACCGAACCGAATTTCCGAACTTGGTTCTGTTTGCACATCCCTAGCGGCTAGGCAGTGGCGGGGGCGATGGTGCAGGGCCATGTATTGTGGGATCTGCAGGTGGAGAGGGATTTAGGGACAACTAGTACCCCTCTGCGAGAGAGGAGAGAGAAAGTTATGAGTTTGAAGGGGAAAATACATTGGGAAAGTGGAGGAGACTGCGGGGGTAAGACTCAGGAGTGCAGAGTGGGATAGTATGGAGTGTGGTGAGTTGGGTTTTTGATGTTTTGTGTGTGTGATTTATTCGCATTGTGTTTTAGTATATTATTTTTATTGCATTGAGCTGCCTTGGCTCTTGAGTTATGAGCTGACAAATAAAAAGCCCCAAACTTACTTTTTTTCCCTTTAAAAATCTCATGATTTTTACACTAATCTCATGATTTTGGCAGCCAGACTCATTGTTTTCGTAAGTCTGAAGTTAGGAGTGCTGAATATATGTGTCATTAGTATGCAATGTTTGGTATGGTAGGAGGGGAGAAATATTTTAGATTAACCCTTTTTCTGCTCTGATCCCTTGTCACCCAGAACTCCAATATTTGCAGTACACAAGAATTAGTATCTTCCATTTAATACAAAGGGAATAAAGGGCTCCGCTAGTGAAGACTTAGGAGAAGAGCAGTTTTTAGCATCTAACACAATATGCAGTTTTTATTATTACACTATGGATGAAGTATTAATAAATACTGCTATGTCAAACTTACATTTTAAAAAAATAATCTCATGATTTTAACATGAATCTCATGTTTTTCGCAGCCAGACTCATTAATAAGTTGGTAAATTAATAAATTATATTATGTTTACATACTACTACCCTATGCCCATACTGAACACAACAGGAGGTGCTATGTAGGAGAGAAAACATCATTCTTCCTCCAAAATTCAAATGTCCGTAACTTTCTTTTTCCATCCAAGTTGCCTGAAATTTTGAAAGATTCTACCCTCACGCACATGATCCTCACTACCATATTTCACAGGAATAGGAGAAATTATCCCAATTTCATAATGAAGGGAATGTTTGTTATTTTAATGCAGTAATGCAGCCGCCTTAATTATAGAGCCGCACAAGCGACTCTATAATTATAACCATAGGTAACATGTACGTTCAACAAATAAATTGGAAACCTCAATAAAACAAGATAATGATGCCGGCCAGCATGATAAGCATTAGTCTCAGCACACCAACTATAATCATTGATTTTTGTAGGAATCATGGCAGAGAAGAGTTTGAAGGAACAATTCAAAGGAGATCAGTGAAGTGGCCTTCTGGTTCTGTACAGGGAATCCTTCCCATTTAATAAAGAACAGCACAGTGGAAAATACAAAGATGCTTACTGAAAAAGTCTTTGCAATGGCAGGTCGGGTGGGGATACACAGTGAAGGGTTGTGAAAGTGAAGATGAGTGTTTATAAATGAGACAATAGCCCACTGGGGTCTGTGTTTAGTCTGTGCAGCCGCTAATCACATGTTTTAGCATGTAGCGCTAATAAATAGGCAGCCTCCTGTGTGCATTTCATGTGCTGGGGGCAGCTGTCTCCAGTGGCACCACGCAGCACTTTCCCTCTCCCCAGCCCTGGCTCTGATGGAAAGGGGTGGGAGGGAGGGGGTCACAGCCAGAGAAGGTTTCTTCCCTGGCTGTGATCCCCCCTTTCCATCAGAAGCCACACTAGCACGCTTTCCCAAGTGAGAGGCGACTACTAGGAGAGAGAGTGATCGCGCTTCCTCAGCTGAGAAGCAGCTGCTAGAAGAGAGAGCAAGGTAGGGTGTGCAGGAAGACCTTCTCCAGAGGAACTGTGCCTGCACTTCACTCTCTCTGTTTGAGAAAAAAACCTAGACAAATAAGGGAGGGACGAGGCGCCTCTGGAGGATCCGCTGGGTTGCTGAACTGTGTTTGGGAAAGGAACCGGGGGAGATGCAGTGACCAGCACCCAGCCTGTGACTTCCTCATGGTAATTTCCTTTGTACCGATGCTCTTCCCCACTGGGCTACTATGCCACACACACACCTGCTTTCAAGTGCAAGTGCCTGGTCAGCAGCCTCCCCATCCCCCATTTTCAGTGCACCCACCGCCTCCCTTTCCCTTCCAACGCCCAGCCCCCAAAGCTACTCATCACTATGCCATACCGCCATTCTCCATGGCCCCTCTTCCCCCAAACTTCCCTCCTTTCCCAGAAGAAGCACAGAAAGCATGGAATATGAAAAATAACAGAACTTTTTTTTTTAATTTTTTTTAAATTTGTTTGTTTTGTTTTGTTTTGTTTTGTTGTTGCAACTGCTCCTTTTGGGAGTTGCTGGGTGCACTTGCTTCTGTGACAGGGCAGGCAGGAGGCATTTACCCAATCCTCCTCCCGGGAATCCAGCTGTGGAAAAGTGTTCAAAGGAGGCGTGTGGGAATGATTGGTGCAGAGAAGTATGCCTAGCCGAGGAATTGTTTCCAGGTGTGAGCGCAGCGCAGCACAGTGCAGAGAGTGCTTGGGTGCTTTCCCTGTGGGGTGGAGCACAGGGAGAACCACGGCAGGAGGGTGGGTTCCATGTAGGGGGCATGAATGGCTGATGGGGGGTTAGGAAATGGTGCCTGGCCCTGAGCAACAATGCTCACGGTCACTGCAACCACATGCTCAAACAGGGAGCTCAGACACTGAATGAACTGGGGCAGGCTGCTTTGCATCTGTGTCCACGTCTCAGTCTTTTCCTTATTCGCCCGCTCAATCATGTTGCCCAACCACTCAAACTACTACCAGAGGTGGGCCCAGTGTCTGTCCTCCCGCCATCGGTCCAGGAAGGCCTCAAAAGCAAAGGCCTTCCAGTCTGCGATGTTCTACCGCAACCAGGTGCCTATGCTCCTGGGCCATGCCATTACTGACACTGCAGATCTTGTCTGCCTGCCGCATGGTCTCCCCAAGCAGATCCCTTGCCAAATACTCCCTGCACCGCCAGCTGCAGACTTACAGGTCCTGGTTCTGGTGGGCACTTGTGGCAGATGGTTCTGTCCATGCCCACTGCACTGGCAGACCTGGAGCAAGGCAATAAGGAAAGCCATTAGTTCAGACTGCCCGACCCACCTTCCTATCCAGGTGTTTCAGGCCGCCACCCACACAATTTTCAGCCCTCCACCCATTCAAGGGGAAGAGAGAATGAATACCTGACCTATGCTGCTGCTGGGGTAGTTGCTGCAGCAGGATCCCAGTGCCACACAGTACTCTTCCTGGCTGTCATCACTGTAAAGGAGTGAGGAACCTACAGAAATCAACCACCACCATTCACGCCATTCCCCATGGCAGTCATTTTGGCTTCCACACCCCGCCAGCCTGCAGGTTTGCCATGAGACTCCCCCTATGCACCCCGCTCCAGCACGCAGGCCTGCCATGTTGCCTTCTCACTCAACTCCTCACCCTTATTCTTCCTATCCAGCGGGCTGTTTCCCATCGATTTTCCTGCTGCTTCTCCATATTCTCCAGGCCATCTGTCAACACAATAAACAATTAAAAACATAATTAGCCGCCCCGGGCTACATGGCAGGAGGGGCGGGGTATAAATTTATTAAATAAATAAATAAAATAAAATTAGATAATAGTAAACGGAAGCCATTATCATGCAGCTGTGTAAATGCAAACACACATACCCCCCCTGATGCTTTAACTTACCTTTCTCCTCTGCCTCCACCACCTCCTTTACAAAGGTGGCATCCAGGTCTTCCATACCCTCGACCAGAACTTTTGGTAGCTTCTCGAACAAGAGCTCCCAGGCTTGAGGGGATACACCATGAGAGTCATAGTGTCCATGTACACTTCAGCCTGTGCTGTCTCTGGAGTGGGGACGGACATGGAGGGAATGTCTGCCAGAAGTCACGGCTTCTAGGCTGGGAGTGGTTGCAGAAGGAGCAGGCAGTGGGGGAGCAATATATCCACCCACTTCTGTCCCCTTGTAAAAGCACAGCCATACAGGTGGGATGCAATGATGGTTCCATCCACACAGAGGAATCAGTCAAGGAGGTCATAATAAGATGTTTGTGTCCCATGGTCAAAGGTGAAGTTGTTGCCCCAGATCTACTCACACCTTAAGTATTTTGCCCGCTGCTGGCACTGGTTCATGGCTCGGTTATTTAATTTTATTTATTTATTTATTTATAAACATTTATATCCCATCCCCTCCTGCATGCAATGGCAGCTCAGGTTGGCTTACAACAATAAGAAAATAAACATTATTTTTAAAAGTAACCTTTGTTAAAATTCATAAAATACATGTTAAAAGTGCAGAACTAAACCCCCCCCAACCCAACCCCCCTCCCCGTCTCCCTCCCCAAAGGCCTGGTGGAACAGTCAGGTCTTACATGGTCATCGGAAAGAAGGCAGGTCCCGGCTGACCGCAGGGGACGCACCACAATCCGGGTCATGAGGCAGTCACGCAAGTATGCAGGATCTAGGCTGTTTAGGGCTTTATAGGTCAACACCAACACCTTGAATCAGGCCCGGAAGACAATAGGCAGTCAGTGCAGAGAACGGAGCACTAGGGATGGGTGAACGCGGTTCGGAAGTTTGGAGTTCGGCCCAAACTCAACCTGTTCGGACGACCAAACCCGAACCTGAATCCAAACATGAACTGACCGAACCAAACTCAATTCCGAACGTCGACATGACCGAACAGTTCGGTTAGTTCGGATTGCGTTCGGGTGAGTTCAGGTGACAAAAAAAGGTTCACTGGAAGGTCAAATGTGACAGGGAGGGGTAGTCATTGAGGAGCAGACATCCAGGCACCAGGGGTGGAGAGGCTTGCAAGAAACTAAACTATCTGCCTCCCCCCTTCCCAACACCTTCTGAGCTAGTCACTGTTCCTGAACAGCAGGCGTTTCAGAAGGCTCCCTCCCCCAGCATTTCCCAGCTCTCCAATCCATTGCAATCCTCCTCCCATTTCACCCATTCAACCCATCTACCCCCATATTCTCATTCATTTATTTAGCTTAGCTTAGATAGATTTAGTGGTTATTTTTTGTTTTTACCCCTCCCTGTGTTCCCT
>QEPC01004800.1:2398540-2416281 GCA_003113815.1 Sphenodon punctatus | reverse complement strand
TAGTCTTTCCCCTTACTCTTACTGTTGGCCCTCCTCTGCTGACTGCTGCTACCAACTTCTTTGTAACGAAGCCAAGCATATGCACCTGAGACTTCACATCCACTTGAATGTTTGTCTTCTCCCCTGTCTCTCCCACTGTCCCCTCTCCTTGTCTCCCCCCCCCCCTTTGTCTTTGTCTTTTAGATTGTAAGCCACAGGCAGGGACCGCGTCTAATTCTATGTTCTGTACAGCACCAGGTCATATGACTGGCGCTATATAAATGTCTAATAATAATAATAATAATAATAATATAATTCACACATTAAGGGCCTGATCCGATGCCACTAAAATCAATGGAAGGATGCCTGTTGATTTAATGCACTTTGAACCAGTCCTTAGTTTAGCAGAAATTTGCTAACTAAAGTAATTCCTCAACTTTCCTTATTCACACACGCACAACTAAAACACTATGCTCCAAAATCTATTAAGTAAGACAGAAACCCTAAATCAAACCAGTCTATTAAATTTTATGATCAGTGCTGTTAAAAAAAAGTCCCTTATGAAATAGAAACCAACTTGCCATCAAAGAGAGGGGTAGTGGAGGGAGCTCGCCTACTACCCGCTGGCCATCTGATGGGGGAGTAGGAAAAGAGTACTATCATCTGTAGTGCAAACTCCAAGCCCTGCAGCTTGAGCTCAGCATTGCAGGAGGACTGGGAAGGGGTGCTCTCTTATTTCCCCCAACGGTGAGCAGGGATTAGGAAAGCCCGGCATGCAGCATTGAGCCAGAGCCCCCGAGCTGAGATTTGGTGCTGTGGGGGAGGGAGAGGTCTCATACTTTCTCTTGACCATCTGATGAGAATAGGGGGAATGGGCTTAGACTCCTATCTACTGTGCCAAATCACAGCCCTGGGTTTCTCCCATCTCCCATTCTCCATCCCATCATTCGCAGAACAGAAGGGATTCCCCTCCCATCTGCATCATTGTGGCAGTGGGCTGAAACTCAGCAATGCATGCAGAACTCTTACTGTCGACCATCCTATTGCATACTGTGTATAATACTGCATGCAGGACTCCCTGAGTGTCAACCATTGGGGAGGGGACTGTCTTCTACTCCACCAACAGATGGTTGGCAGAGAGCAGGAGACCCTTGCATACAGCACTGAGTCTCATCCCAGTGGCTGTAGCTCAGTGCTGCAGGTGAGGGAGCTCTTCCACACTGCCAACAATTTTGATAGGGAAAAGGAAGAGTAGGTGAACTTTATCTGCAGCACTCAGCCTGAGTAAACTTTGAGAACTGGCAAGTGTGTTTTTCTAGCCCTGACAGCCGTACTGAGCATGAACCATGGGACAGGAAGAAAAAAAGCTACCTTTCGGGGGGCAGGGGTGGTGCTAACTTGTCCTGAAAGCATAAATGCTGCAGGGTTGAGTTGAAATATTCCCTGAAGGATTCTTCAGGTCATTTTTATCAGAACTGATTTTTCCATCCTTAGCAGCCATCAATCCACAACCAAAACAACCATTTAACTATCCATCCCAGATAGCAGGCTCTTGAGAGCGGTACAGCATCTAACAAACTGGAGTTTTACAATGGGAGAGGAAGGGGAAAGGAGAGAAAAGCATCATTGTGATTAAAAGAACAGAGCCACAATTGAACAATAAAACCGTGGCACTCTTACAAGAGCCAGAACAGGAAACCAAGAGTAGGCCATAACCTAACACCTCCTTCTCCAGCTACAAACTAAGCAAAAGTCATTAACACCTTACTCCATGCTCACCAAGCATGTCATTTCAAAAACAACATAAAAAATAACGAGGAGCTTTGTGTAACACCCAGAAAACGTTTCTCTATAATCAGAAGTTTGGGGCATCATCACATCAGTCTGGTCGACTATGAAAGTAAGCAGACATTCTGCACCGGCTGAACCCTCTAACTGCCACAATCAGTTCCTGGTAAAGTCCACTCACATAAGTTAGGTCACATTTACACAAAACCTGAATTCCAGGGGAAGGGAAGTCCCCGTTGGCTTCCTTCATGGGTCAGGTTTATTAGAAGGGGCTTGCTGTGCTAGCAACCTCTTGCATAGCAATGTGCACTGCCAGCTTTGTAGTATAGCAAACTGCTTCTGACAATGCCTGGGATCCAGGTTTTTTTGTTTGTTCATGTTCTTTTGTTGTTTTTTGTGAATGTCTTCTAGACTGAAAACTATCAAATGTGAATTACTATGATCAGATCGATATCCAAGGGTGAAAACAGACATGGCGCTAACTCCACTTTAACACCACTTTGACATTTCTTATGTATGTTGCAGGGCTGCATAGGGCACCAATACAGCCCTGTAATATGCATAAGAAATGTTAAAATGGCATTAAAGTAAAGTTAGCGTCATGTCTGTTTTCACCCCAAGATGGACGGTACAGCCCCTTGGTGAGCTAAAATCAGAGTAACCATTGAAAATTAGCACTTCTGACGGAGCATCCCTAGGAGGAGATGTCTAGAGCATGCCCTCCAACAGTACCTTTTTGCCTGGCACAGTAACGGATTTGTTATCTTGTACCAGGCTTCCTGCACTGTACGGTTTGCACTGGGTTCAGCAGACAAAGGGACTCATTAGCATCTCATTAATCCAGCAGGAGAAAGAAGCAAGGGAGTCAAGGCTATTGTTTATTCATTGTTGGGGGTTGAGACACCTTTTCTCACTTTAACAAGTTTGGGATAAGCACTGCTATCAGAGTACAACAAAAGGTTACACCTAGGCAGGAGGCAACTCTGTGCTTGGGATCAAGATGAAAACTAAAAAAGGTAGAAAGGGCATGACTGTTTGTAAGAGATTATTCTTTTGTGTACTGTAAGGCTGAAACAGCAAGTTGCTGTGGTAGCTCCACAATGAGCGGCACGGTGTGATAGAGACATTCATTCCACTAATTCTGCCGTTCTGCTATTTTCATTCCACTACTTCCACTGGCTGCAAAAATAGCAGAACAATGTTTGTTCCAACAGTTTTGATCTTCCGCAATTCCCACTGCCACTGCAAAGTAGCGGAACAATTTTTGTTCCAACAGTTTCCGAGTTTGTTCCGAGTCTTCCGACAGTTTCCAAATTAGCGGACTGTCGACAGAATTAACGGAATGCAGAAAAGCAGCAGAAAGTCACAGGTAATTCTGAAATGGCGGAATGAAATAGCAGAGCAGAAAAAGGAATTGCCGCTTCAGCACTAGTACTGAAAGGGACTGCCACTGCTTCCACCTGCATTCCTCCGAGTGTCTTTAAAACTAAAACTTTAGAGCGAAAATCAATGCACCCATTTGAGAATTTTGACTTTTTAATAAGCTGAGTTTCAAGTTGAACCATCAGTCCTGCACATACAAACCCTGTGTGTGCCCAAAGCCTCTCACACAGACATTCTTTTCCCCCCAGCTCAGCCCCAAAATTAGCCAGTGAGCTACTACAAGTTTTCATAAACATGCAAAATGTACCTACTTCTCTCTGTCAAATGTTGGAGGATATGCTGGAGCCCAGTAACATATCCCATTTCTGTGAAGTATCATGACATTCTTCAAGAAAAGCGTTCTCCCCATACAGTCACCTGACATGAAGAATCACTTTCCTTTTTGTCTGTAAAGTTACATTTTGTCATGTGGCTTTTCTGATTTCCCCTTAGAAATTGATTTTACAGATAAATGATCTGGTGTAGTACAGCAGGGAATATTTCTTCCAGTGTTACAATTATTGTGTGGTTTCATTCTGAGCTGTTGATCTGTTATAATGTCAATTAGCTTCTGGGCATAAGGTTAAAGAGAGTAATAGTAACTCTTTAGTTTATGTTCCCACAAAGCCCACGTCCTAGACAGTTTTATTGTATGCTTTAAAGACCCATTAACAAATCTAGAAACAAAAGGTCAAAGTTTAACAAAAATACAGCGGTACGGTGATGGGATGTGGCACCTTTCATACTTAGGTCATAGGATCTAACCATGCCTGGACTCTATTCCAAAGGCACTATAATCACACATGGTGCTTTCATAAACATGGCAGGCCTCAACCCTGAAAACAGCAAATCTTACTTGTTAATGTGGTTTAAATTTCATTATCTTCAACCTCCTTTTCTCTGCATTAAATATGCCCAGCTATCTGTACAAACTTAGTTAGTAGGTCTCAATCCAGTTCCTAGCAGACCCAGTAGCATCTCCATTTGCACAGGCCCAGGGACCAAACACAGCCCACAGCTAGTTTTTTATTTGGCCGATGGATCCAGTTCCTACCCCCATGCACTGAAAAGCTAAGCTAAGGGCAAGGAAGCAAGAGATAAGGGTATGCATGTACAGAAGGATAAGGGACAGATCCATGACACATATCTAAGATCTGGACCCTTCTCTTCCTGAGCACACCCCTTAAGCACCCCTATGCCCAACTTCTATGCGGCCCTCAGAGCTTGTACTAATTTTCAAAGTGGGCCCATGGGAGGGAAAATTCCCCCACCCCTGGCATACATGCAGACTCCCATTAAAAGACCGAGGGCTCATTTACACAATATACCCTTCCCCTTGCAAACTCATCGCCTTATTATGTGGCGTTCCACAGGGTTCCATCCTGTCTCCATTATTATTTCATGTATACATGCAGCCCTTGCGGTAGGTCGTGAGAGGGTTCGGGGTGTGGTGTCACCAGTATGCTGGTGATGATACTCAGCTGTACCTCTCTTTTTGTGAATGTCTTCTAGACTGAAAACTATCAAATGTGAATTACTATGATCAGATCCATATCCAAGGGTGAAAACATACATGGCGCTAACTCCACTTTAACACCGCTTTGACATTTCTTATGTATGTTGCAGGGCTGCATAGGGCACCAATACAACCCTGTAACATGCATAAGAAATGTTAAAACGGCATTAAAGTAGAGTTAGCATCATGTCTGTTTTCACCCCAAGATGGACGGTACAGACTGTACCCAGACCCTGTGTCTTGTTGCTATCCCAATGTTTGGAGGCCGTGGCGGAATGGATGTGACAGAGCAGACTGAAACTCATCCCCGACAAGACGGAGGTGATGTTGGTGGGGAGAGCGATGGAGGTAGTGGCCCCCCTGGTTGGGGGGGTTCGCCCTCCTATAGCTCAGCAGGTCCGGAGTCTGGGGGTGACACTGGATGCGGACCTCCACCTGGAGCAGCAGGTGGAGGCAGTCGCTAAGGCTGCCTTCCGCCAACTGTATCTGGTGCGTAGGCTGCATCCGTTCGTCTCCGGCCCGGACCTGGCCTCCCTCATCCATGCTTTTGTCACCTCGAGGCTGGACTACTGTAACGTACTCTACGTGGGGCTTCCCTTGTTCCTGGTTCAGAGACTGCAACTAGTGCAGAATGCGTCAGCTCATCTCCTTATGGGGACAGGCCGTCAGGAGCATATTACACCTGTGCTCCAAGCTCTGCACTGGTTGCCGATAGCGTGCCGAGCCAGGTTCAAGGTTTTGGTATTGATCTATAAAGCCCTTCACGGTCTGGGCCCCTCATACCTCAGGGACCGCCTCGCCCTCTGCGCCCCAGAGTGGCTCCTTCGGTCTTCCTGGGGTGCCTTCTTGGAGGTCCCCCGTGTTAAGCAGGGGGCCACAATGGAGAGGGCATTCTCAGTGGCCGGGCCGCGCCTTTGGAACTCCCTTCTGGAGGAAGCTCGCCTGGCCCCAAGCCTGTTGACATTCCGGTGAAGTTGTAAAACCTGGCTGTTGACCCAGGCCTTTGGGAAGGGTGGGAGGGTAGGGTGAGGTTTTTTTAGCTCCCCCACCTGATTTATTATTTATAATGTTTTAAGCCCTGTTTTAATAATTTATATTGTTATGGATGATTTTAAATTGTATTTTATTGTATTATATTTTTATTGTTGGAAGCCGCCCCGGGCTGCTTTTGAAGGAGGGGCGGGGTATAAATTTATAAAATAAATAAATAAATAAAATATTGTTGCCTAATCTGTGATGGTCTTGTTCTTCTGTAGCAAATCACTCACAAATCTGCTGATTTTCTCCTGCATTTCACTGGCCCATTCCCATACTTTTCTCTCCTGTGGTATTTCCCCCAATGCAAAGGGTGTGGAAGAATGTACTTGTGACAGCCGTGTTTTGGAAGAAACACGCACACATGGCGTAAAATCACGCCATGTGTAAAAATCATGTAGGTGGGGTTTAGATGCAGGATTTTTATACATTATCAAGGTATTTAGTTCACAGTTTTAAAAGAATGCGTGACTGGCTTTAACACACAAAATGTCGCATCTAAACCCTGCCCGCAGGATTTTTACACGCTGCGTGATTTTATGCCGCGTGTGTGCTGCGCACATCTAAAAGGGGCCATGGACTGACGGAGGCAGTCTCTGCTCCAGGACACTCTGGCCACACATATGGTTACCACCTCCCTCCAGGAGGCCACCCAGAGGGGGGGCAGGACCACATCAGAAGGGGAAGGACAAAGAGTCTGTCCCACACCCTTTCTGACATAACCCCACCCCCGTGGAGCATTGTGACATTGCAACACTCCCCAGGGGATGGGCCATTACAGAAAGGGGAAAAGAAGGCGCCCAGAAGGGGGAGTGAGGCCAGAATGCTGAATTGTGGGGACAGGGTCCTGGAACAGTACCAGTCCTGGAAACTGCCTTCAGAATCAACAGCAGCAGCACCCCCGCATCCCTCCAGCAGTAACAGAGGTGGTGCTGCCCACCCACAACAGCAACAGTAGTGTTGGCAGGGCGCACACACACAGCAATAACTGTGATGGTGGTGCCCCTCCGCCCTTGTAGAAGCAGCAGTGATACAGAGTTTTGCAATCATGCTGAGGTTCCTTGAACCAGTGTTTGGAAGGGAGCCCTGGCGGGAATCTCACACAGAACTGCAAGACTCCACGCTACTGCTGTTTTGGGATGTGGGGGAGATTAAAACCTGGTGTCTCTGGGTCAAACCTGACTAGCTACCCCTCTATGGTTACTCAAAGTAAGAAATGGCAAACAGGAAATTACGTATTAAGTATTTCTCCAGGTTAATCAAATCACACAATGCTACTGACACTTAATAGAACTAGTTTCCTACAAGCAAACCCTTTGTATCGGGCAAAAAAAGGACAAAGAACAGGGCCGGCCCCAGAGTTTGTGAGGCCATGTGCGAAGTCTTGGTGCAGGGCCTAATTTGCATAATTAGGCTCCACCTAATTATGCAAATGTGTACGTTTACATAAAATTTATTCCCTCTGGACAGGAAGGATTCCCATTCTCCACCCCTCCAGGCGGCCATAGACAAGCATGGCCTCCAATGCTTCCCCCCACCCTCCCCAGCCAAGCATTGACCACCACTCCAGGAGTGGTTCCACTGCAGAGGCAGCCGGGCAGGCAGTGAGACAGGCACAGAGAGACTGACAGCATCCACTGCCTTACTGGGGCAGGGAGGAAGTGAGCTTAGCCAGCCTGGCCTCCAGGGCCTGTTGCTTCTTGCTGCCGGAGAGAGAGAGAGAGAGAGAGAGATATTATATATAGGGCAACGTGAATTGATTATATGGGGGGTGCAAATGAACTGGTTATGGGGTGCGGGTTAGCAATAACTTCATTAAGAAAAGCTAGTGAAATAGCAGTCATAATAATCTCAGAAACATATTTGCAGATTTTCCAAGACAGAATAGATATTGCTTTACATCCTAAATTCCTACCTGAGGTAATATAAGTAAGACAGTTGTGAGAATGTGGCCCTTTTTAAACGGGCCTCTCCCACCCATGAACACGCAGATTTTATCTCCATGCTCATGGGTGGGGGAGCTCCGTTTGAACGACGCAGTGCATGCGCCCATGGTGAGTGGGAGTGCATGCACGCCTGCTTAACACGCATCCTCACTCACCCTCCACTTATCCCCATGCACGAAGCAACCAGGAGAAACGGCGGTTACTCTGTGGGTGTGGATGAGTGGGGGGTGTGGAGTGGGGATGCATGTGTGACCGTCTGCATGCCCCGCTCATGCACCGGCACGCTCACGGACCCACCACCCGGCGTAGTCATGTAAAAAGGGCCTGTGAGGAGCCACTCGAAGAAGAACAGAAGGTTGAGATGGCTCCGAACATTCTCACAACACCCACCTTTCCAGCCTTGCATGGAATTTTTTTCTTATATGCCTAGAAAATGTTGGAAGGAACTGTCATTCTGAGGGGGAGAGTGCTTTTTATACTAGAGGAGCTCGAGACCATCATGTGGTCTATTATTTGAATAGGGTGAGCATGCATAACCCAGTTGTGAGAATGTTGGGAGCCATCTCGAAGAACCTTCTTTACATGATAACAACCTTCTGATCACTCACATGGGGAGAAGTTGTTTGTGAACAAACAGTTTTATCTCCCAGTCCCATCAGTGTGTCCCTTCCGCTGCTGCTGCTGCTGCACTACTAGGAGGGAGAGGCAGGTGAGGGATGGGGACCGCAGCCAGGAAGGAGAGGCAGAAGAAGTCATTGGTGGAGAAGCTGGCTGCAGCCTGCCTCCCAGCCAGGCAAGCGCGGGGCCCCTTCTGGCCGCGAGGCCATGTGCAGCCGCATATGTGGCACATGCCTGAGGCCAGCCCTGACAAGGGATCACTAAGGTGCACAGAAAGCAGTAAGGATTTTTTGTACAACACTCAGAATGTGTATTTGTGCCACTACCCACTCGAAAGGAGTTGTGTGAATGAGCTCTTACACAAGACACCAAATACTGACTGGATCATGGAAGATTGCAAGAAAGCAGCCTCTCTGGGTGTAAACAGACAGATGGCTGCCCTGTCTCTGCTCTGCCTCACCCCGGGTGGCCCATCCATGTAAAGGCAGGCCACCAGATGTGCAGGTGGAGAAGAGGTTAATGGTCCAGCCCTGCTTACGATGCTCCGGAAGTTACATCCTGGAACACTGCCAGTGTAGCAGACTGCCAGTGGAGTGGACCGCCCAAACCTGGAGCACCAGCTGGAGGTGGATCTACCATCCATCTGCACGGTGGACAGCCGTTGCAGCTCCGCTCTCGGCCAGCAGTTGCCCAGGCAACCCAACAGAGTTTCAGGCAACAGGTTAGAGCAGTGGGCAATGCACCCTCAACTCTATGGTGTGGGGGAGGAGGGCACCGCACAGATAGATTGCAGGCTGCGGCAGCCACCAGGCCCATGTAAACCCAGCGCAGGCAGGGCTGGACATGGGACACTGGGCTGGTCACCCCCGGAGCAGGTCCAGGGCAGGTCCAAATGAAGACACCCTCTGTGTAAGTCTGGATTCTTGCTACCTGTGCTGAATTGGTGCTTTGAAGTGGCATTCAGTCTGATCCTTTTCACATGACATCCAATTACAGACCAGATCATCAGGATAGCCATTTGATCTCTGGTGCACTTCAAGAAGATAAGAGACATAAAGACGGCTATAAATTACTTTTAATTTCTTCCCCTTAACATCTGGGAACCAAAAAGTAGAATTTAGAGCAACCTCAAAGCTGTTTGCTGTTGTGTCAGCTGTCAAAAGCTGCTTGTGGCTTTTCCAGCAGCAGGGGAAGGCCAGAGTAGACTCTGAGTGTTTTTAAACAAGATGCTGCCACACATGGCCACCCAGAAGGCACTCATCCAACCTCCTGTCTGAAGGTGGTGCAAGGGGATACGTGCTCCCATGAGAGCACCCACTCATGGTCACTCACAGTGCACTGCCGAGAAATCCTGAGTGCTCCATGCAGGGCAACCCAAAAGAAGTGCATGGCAATGGGCGCCCACGCATCCCCTGCCCATAAGAACTGAGGCAGTCACCCATGCCAGGAAACAGTCCCCTGCTCATAGGCACTGTGGGCACGGGACATGACCTTTGCAAGTCACAGGAACTGGCTGAGAGCTCTAGAGAGCTCGCTTCCCCAGTGCTCACACTCAGGACAGGACAATTTCAAAGACCAGCCTGGCATGTTTCCCCCTCGCCCATGGTCCATGGCAGGGGGTGTGAGGCAACTGCTGAGGTAGTCATGCTGGGAGCCGCCCATTAGAATTCCTCCCCACACACTCCACCTGAGTGGCTGCTTGCAGCTGTGACATTCAGCAGTCATGGACACACAAACACCCTGCCCTCCCCTAGCCTTGCTTGTTTAAAAACACCCTCTGAAGCCATACTTCCCATACCTAGCTCTACCCCATGTCAGTAAAGTGGATAAAGGAGTCTGAGCAGTACAAAGAAACCTACATTACTTCACACAGATTTAATTTATCTTGCAGAGCAATCCAGGAAGGACAGAGGAAGCACACCCTTATGTTTGCAGAGGCAAAGAAGAAATCAAGACAAATTCACTCGATCACAATATAAAGGGATTCACAAAATTAAAATACTAAAGGACAAACAAAGTTATAACTAACATTTAGAATCCTCAGTCCAAGTTCACTCCAGGCAACAACTGCTGGTTTTAGGAGCTGCTTTTCGGGTAGGGCACAAATGTGCATTCCTTATATGAGAGTGGGCATTTTTACACATACGTTAAAGTTCCAGATTTTTCAATCTTCTGAGTTTACAAATCCTCAAGTACTGTGAGTGGCCATGAGTGGGTGCTGGGTGGCTCATGGGAGCACATATCCTCTTGCACCACCTTCAGACAGGAGGTCGGACCTGCACCGGATGAAGCGGGAAGGACAGCGGTTGGAGCACCAGTGGCGCTGGAGTCGTGCTGAAGCCGACCGATTGCAACATAAAGCTAGTTTAAAAGCTTATGCTGTGGCGGCACGGGCAGCAAAGAAAGAGTTCTTTGCTGCCCTCATAGCATCCACAAAGTCACGTCCAGTGGAGCTTTTCCGGGTGGTGCAGCGGCTGGTCAGTCCGGCCTCTCTCCGCCTGGAACTGGAATCTTCCAGTGCCCGCTGTAACATGTTGTTTGTGGACTTTTTTGTGGATAAAATCACTCAGATTCACCGCAACTTCAATGCTGCACTTATAACACTAGGTGAACCTGAGGGGGTGGAGGACCCGCCTTGTCTGATTTCATGGGATCAATTTCAGTGGGTGTCGCCCGCTGATGTGGCAGAGGTCCTTGGGGCTGTAAGGGCCACCTGTTGTGAATTAGATCCGTGCCCGTCCTGGCTGTTCAAGGCCTGCTGGGAGACATTAGAGTCATTGCTTGTGGGAGTTGTCAATGCCTCCCTTAGGGAGGGCAGGGTGCCGAGCCACCTCAAAGAGGTGGTAGTGAGGCCCCTGCTCAAGAAACCAGTCTCTAACCTTCCCTTTTTAGGGAAGGTTATTGAATGGGTGGTGGCTCGGCAGCTTCAGGGGCATCTAGATCGGGTCAGTTTCCTTGATCCCTCGCAGTCTGGTTTTCACCCTGGGTTTGGCATTGAGACTGCGCTTGTGGCTTTGGTTGATGACCTGCACCATGAATTAGACCGGGGCAGATCTTCTATTTTAATTCTATTAGATCTGTCGGCTGCATTTGATACCGTTGACCATGAGAGGTTGGTGGCTCGGCTGAGGGACTGGGCCGGGGTGGGCAGAATTGTTCTTGAATGGTTTAGCTCGTTCCTGGCTGGGAGAACTCAGCGTGTGGTTCTCAGGGAATGTACTTCCTCTTTCCGGCACCTCACATATGGAGTCCCACAGGGTTCTATTCTGTCCCCCCCCCCCTCCTATTCAACGAGTATATGCAGCCTTTGGGTGAGGTCATGAGAGGGTTCGGCAGGCGTTGTCATTGGTATGCCGATGACGCACAACTTTACTTCTATTTTTCTGTAGACCCAGACCCGGCAGTCTCGGTGCTCACCCAGTGCTTGGCAGTTGTGGGAGACTGGATGAGGGCGAGCTGTCTGAAGTTGAATTCCGACAAGACGGAGGTGATGTTGGTGGGTAGGGCTGGGGGGGTGGCCCCCATAATCGATGGGGTCTGCCTCCCTAAGGCCACACAGGTCCGTAGCCTGTGGGTGCTCCTCGACTCACAGATCCACCTGGATCTCCAGGTGGAGGCTGTGGCAAAGGGAGCATTTCGCCAATTACATCTGGTAAGACGGCTGCGGCCGTATGTTTCGGACTTGGATCTGGCCACCATCATCCATGCCTTTATCACCTCTAGACTAGACTACTGTAATGCACTCTACATGGGGCTGCCCTTGGGGATGGTCCAGAGGTTGCAGCTGGTGCAGAATGTGGTGGCCCGTCTCTTAACAGGAACGGGTCGCCGTGAGCACATTACACCGGTACTCTGTTCTCTGCACTGGCTGCCTATTATCTTCTGGGCCCAATTCAAGGTGCTGGTAATGACCTACAAAGCCCTAAATGGTCTGGGCCCAGCTTACCTGCGGGACCACCTCAGACCCTGGATTGCATTGCGGCCCCTGCGACCAGCCGGGGATGCCTGACTTGAACCCAGGTGGCGATGATGGGGAGGGCACTCTTGGTGGCCACTCCTAGGCTGTGGAACTCCCTTCTGATGGAGACCCGCCTGGCCCCGGACCTCCCCTCTTTCTGTAGACAGTGTAAGATCTGGCTGTTCTGCTGGGCCTTTGGAGAGGGAGACGGGTAGGGTGGGGTGGGGTGTGGAGGGGAATTCTGCCTTTTTAGTTCTTTTAAAACTTTTAAATGTTTTAATTATATTTTATGTGTTTTATTGATGCTTGTAAGCTGCCCCGAGCTTCTTGAGCAGGAGGGGGTGGGGTATAAAACTAGTAAAATTAAATAAATAGCACACACTGCCCTGAGGCAGTTCCTGGATGCATTCTTCACACAAACACTGCCCTGAGGCAGCCTAAAGTAACCGCAGCTGTAGAAGTGATAGGCTTCCATGAAAATCAAGTAACCACAGCTGCCTGGAGCAAAGCAGTTTACCAGAACGTTTTACACACAAATGTTCTGGGAGAAGTTCTATGCAAAAGTTCAAAGAGCCGGATGTTTAAGATCTGGGTGAGTGATTTAGACACACAGAAAGTTCAGGATGTAACAGCAAACATCCAGGAGAAATGTGTGTGTAAAAACACCCAGTGTGTCTTATCAGACCCTAGAGCTAGTTTTTGAAGTGGTTAGGCTTACAATTATATCCCTCAGGAGCAGGCTTATTCACACATTCTTTAACAGCCTAATCCCCCAGAAAATAATATGCGCACATTATCAGTGAGCATGCAAGTCCCATCCACTTCAGAGCACATGATATCTGCCTTAGGATGAGGCTGCTTGAGTGGGCAGAGGAGGGGGCATGAACCCACAATTTGAATGTTGTGTGAAATTCCCATCACTTACCTTGCCCCTTCCTTATGCAAAGGGTTTGCTTTGCTTACAAGGGTCTGAATCTATGAAATGGCAGTATTGTATGATTTGCATTAGCAGTTAGCACAGTCACATTAACTTCACTAGGACTTGTGCCCTTAGTAAGGGCTGATTCACACAATACCCTTCTTCCCTCTTGCAAAGTCACTTCTTTAATCTGTTTTTGTCTTGACTCTTGACCTGTAGGATGCATTCACTCAGCTGACCATACCCTTCATTTCACTGGCCCCTCCCTCTTCCTGTTTTGGTGTGGTACAGTGCAACCTTGTTATAACACAGTATTTGGGAGCCACGCCTCATGCTACATAATAACCAAATTTGCACTATCATGAGGATGCTTAGACCGTGCATATTTTTATTTATTTATTTATTTATGGCTCTGGGAGAGATACCCTCTGATCTCAACACCCGTCTCATTGATGACCTTGCCGTATTATGGAATACTCTGATGACTGGGGCTATCAATTGGACGGCTCCTAGGCATCCACTACCTGCGCTGCAGCACCGCAGGCCTCCTTGGTTTTCCAAGGAGCTGCGGTTGCTGAAGCAAGAAGGGCGGTAGTTAGAGAGACGGTGGCGTCATTCTCATGCTGAAGCCGACAGATTGCATCATAGAACCAGTTTACGGGCCTATGCCGTAGCTATGCAGGCAGCAAAGAAGGAGTTCTTTGCTGTCCTCATAGCATCTGCAAAATCCCATCCAGCGGAGCTTTTCCAGCTGATGCGGGGGCTGGTCAGTCCGGCCTCCCTTCACCTGGGAGTGGAGTCATCTAAGCCCCGTTGTGACATGTTTGTGGATTATTTTGTGGAGAAAATCACTCATATTCACCAGGACTTTGACGCTGCAATTGATATACATGAGGAACTGAAGGTTATGAAAGTCCCGTCTTGCCCAATTGTATGGGATCAATTTCAGTCGGTGACACCCAACAATGCGGTCGATGTTCTTGGGGCAGTTAGGGCCACCTCTTGTGAGTTAGATCTGTGCCCGTCTTGGCTAATTGAATCTTGCCGGGAGACAATGGGTCCGTTGCTGGCTAGGGAGGCCATCGCCTCCCTTTGAGAGGACAGAGTGCCGGGCTGTCTCAAGGAGGCGGTGGTGCAGCCTCTGCTCAAGAAAGCATCACTTGATGCTGACTCCCACACCAACTATTGGTCTGTCTCCAACCTTCCCTTTTTAGGGAAGGTTATTGAACGGGCTGTGGCTCAGCAACTGCAGGGGCATCTTGAGGCCAGGGATCCCTGCACTCTAAGCAGGACAGAGACTAGTGCGCCTGGCTCCTGATACTGATCCAGGGGGATGGAAGGGGAGTCCCTGCTCTTCTGTGAATTCTGTTGTGCGTTAGGGTGCCAAGGACAAATTCTTCCCCCTTGCTGGGATGGCTCTCTGCCTCATTGTAGCTGCTCTGCACCCCCATTTCTCTCTATGTGGCGATCACAAAGGGAAGAGGAAGGATCTGGCCATCCTTCTAACAGAGACATCACTGAACAACCAACCCTCCCCCAGCTGAATGGACCCCCCAGAGCAGGCTGCCCCCTGCCTGCTGCCCCCCTCCCAGACTGTAGATCCAACCTGCATGGAGTGTCATTTTGTTAGAAAATTCCCCCACCACCTCTTTCTAGGCTTGGTACTTTCCCATTTGTGAGAATGGGAGGAGCCACTCAAAGGCGAACAGAAGGTTGCTGCCTTGTAAACAAGGTTCTTCGATATGGCTCCAACATTCTCACAAGTACCCACCCTTCCGACCCCACATGGAATTTTCTTCCTAATTGCTTAGGGTTGGAAGGAACTGTGTTGGGTTTAGGTACCTTATATATGGTGGGGGCATGTGACTGTCACGTGGTGTGTTTTTTTAAGCTAGTGAGCTTGGTATATGCCAGCAAGAGACGGGCACGCAAGTGAGAATGGAAGGAGCCCCTCGAAGAAGAACTTTATTTACAAGGCAGCAACTTCCCCCATGCCACGTTGGCTACACCCCTGGCTGCAATGCTGTGAGAATCACAAAGCTGCTATGCTTAAGGGAAAGGGGAGACTGTGGCAAACCTGCCGCTTCTGCATGAAATCTACAGTGGCGAAAATACCTCAGCAGCAACTGCGGAAAGCTGCGAGTGCAAGGCTCCCTTCCTAACCATGCTGCTTGGTGCAGAAGAACACTTTCCACCGGTAAATGCTTCTGCAGTGGTACGGCATTTCAGCCCTACTCAAATAGCTCAGTCAACCGAACCAAACTTCTGAACCGAACCGAATTTCCGAACTGAACTGAATTTCCAAACTCGGTTCTGTTCTCCCATCCCTAGATCCCTCCCACTCCAGTTCAATCCCACAAGCAAGTCACCAACATCTCATGGTCAATGATATCAAAAGCAGCCAACAGATCTACAGTTAGCAGGGTTGATCAACCCTGATCTAATTCACGGTGAAGGTCATCGACCAAGGCCACAAGTGCAGTCTCCATGTCATAGCCTGGATGAAAACCAGACTGAGAGGGATCCAAATAACCAGTGCGGTCTAGGTGCCTCTGCAGCTGCTTGGCCACAACCCACTCAATAACCTTCCCTAAAAAGGGAAGGTTAGAGACCAGACAATAACTGGAGAGGGAATCAATGTCATGTGATGTTTTTTTTAACCAGAGGCCACACCACTGCCTCTTTGAGGCAGCCCAGAACTCTGCCCTCCCGAAGGGAAGCATTGATCACTCCCGCCAGCAGCGGCTCCACCGTCTCCCGGTTGGCCTTAACTGGCCAGGACAGGCATGAGCCAAGTTTAGAAAAGGTGGCCCTAACAGCCCCAAGGACATCCCCTGCCCCGGCAGACAACACGAACTGAAATCGATCCCATGAAATCGGACAAGGCGGGGCTTCCACAACTTCTTGTTCATCCACTGCAATAAGTGCGGCATCGAAGTTGTGGTGAATCCAAACAATTTTCTCTACAAAATAATCACCAAAGATGTCACAGTGGGCATTAGATAACTCCGATTCCAGGTGACAGGAGGGAGGACCGACCAACCCCCTCACATCAGATTTGCTATATCTTGTTTTATGCATGTGCAATTATTTGTTTTTATGCATTTTGTAAATTCTTATATGATGTATAGTTGTCATGGCTATATGCCAGTACAATAAATTCAAATTCATTCATTCAACTCCTTCACCACCCGGAAAAGCTGGACAAGATTTTGCAGAGACTATACGGGCAGAAAAAACTCCCTTTTTTGCTGCCCTTACAGCTACAGGATAAGCACGTAAACTGGCTCTATGTTGCAATCTGTCAGCTTCAGCACACGAACGGCACCACCGTTGCTCCAACCACCTCCTGCTTCAGCAACCTCAGGCCCTCCATAAACCATGGAGGCCTGAGGAGCCATCGCCTTGGAGCCATCCAGTCGATGGCCTCCAACAGCAAGGTATTCCATAAGACACAAGGTCATCAAGCAGCAGTCGTCAAGATCAGAGGGTAACTCCCCAAGAGCTTTCCGGAACTTTTCAGGTTCCATTAGCCTCCAGGGGAGAACCATCCGAATTGGTTCGACACACACCCCAGGGGCAGACATGCGCCAGGAGATGTACTTGCAGGAGGTAATGGTCCTTCCATGACAACAAGGGTTCTAACACCTCCCCCATCCCCCACCTCAAGGCTGGTGCAAAAAATCAGGTCCAGGGTATGCTCCCATCACGTGTTGCTCCCATCACGTGTTGGGCCGCTGATCACAAGCCACCAAGCTGATGAATTTTGATTGATCCAGCGGGGGCACAGTTCACATCTACTGTTGTGGGACAAAATATCTCTCACGGTCCACGATATTGGGATGCATTGAACAGTCATACTCTGATTTTTAATTGGAAAAACAAAGTGTACTTCATTTTTTATGATACATGTTTGGAGCCATGCCACAGACTGTATTATAATCAAATTTGTGTCGCAATGATGCACATTATAACGAGGTTGCAGTTTATTTTCCAAATACAAATAAATGCCTTGTACTATCCCTGCATGCAATGTTCTGGAAGTAGCATGGCATAGAAGAGACAGTCTCTGGCCACATCTCTGTGGTCCTTTGGAGAATAGGAAAGGATGCATCAGGTATTGAAGCATTCTACAAGTTAATAGGGATGGGCGAACGTGGTTCGGAAGTTCGGAGTTCGACCCGAACTCGGCCTGTTCGGACGACTGAACCGAACTGAACTTCCGAACACGAACTGGCCGAACCGAACTCAATCCGAACATCAAAATGACCGAACAGTTCAGTCAGTTCAGATCGTGTTCGCGTAAGTTCGGGTGGCAAAAAAAGGTTCACTGTAAGGTCAAACGTGACAGGGAGGGGTAGTACTAGTCACTGAGGAGCAGACTTCCAGGCACCAGGGGTAGAGAGGCTTGCAAGAAATGAAACTATCTGCCTCCCCCCTTCCCAACACCTTCTGAGCTAGGCACTGTTCCTGAACAGCAGGCGTTGAGTAGGATTATTAGATTGCTTTAAGTTTCATTTCAGTTTTGTACTGAAATGAAACTTAAACCTTAAACTGAAA
>QEPC01004800.1:2341802-2390427 GCA_003113815.1 Sphenodon punctatus | reverse complement strand
AATTTATTTTAATTTATTTCATTGGTTTCAATGGGGACACAGCGCCCCATTGAAACCAATGCAATAAATCCGGTACCGGTATACCGGATTTAAACCGGGAATCCGGTTTTCGGGAAACCGGTAACCGGTAAATCCGGTAGCCGGTATTGGGCCCGGGGTCCCACCCCTAGTAAACAGAATGGAATATACAAATGTTACAGTTAGAAACGTATTTCCAAGTTAATGTCTTATACCATCAGGACTCTTTATCCAATCATTCTGAAAATTGGCAGAATGGATTAACATATTATTAAGCTTGTGGATTGACATATTATTTGTAGGTTTCATACATATTGAATGGAAGATAAAGAAATTGTAGTTATGAATGTGTATGGAGCCTTTTATAAAATCACCACATTCAATTGCTTCTACAATCTGATTCCTTTATCTAATCATTTCAAATTTTGATATACTTAGTGTGCTCCATTGGGGGTACAATACTCCCAAGTTGCATCAGAATTAAATAAGAAACAAAAACGTTATAGCCAGAAATATGTCTTTCAGTTTTTTCCCTTTATTTCAAAAACAAAATGTCATTTTCATTTCTATTTTCATTATTATTATTCGCCATTTTTGTTTTTACAATAACAATAATGAAAATGACAATTTTCACCCTGGGCTGCCTGTGGCCGCTGTTAGCCGTCCCAGGCTGCCTGTGGCAGGAGGGGCGGGATACAAATTTGTGAAATAAAAATAAATAAATAATAAAGTACAAAGAATACCAGCAAATGAATACCTGTAATCCCTAGTAGGGGAAGAAGACTTTCTATAATTAAAACATCAGGCTATATGTACTGAATAGAATGCTGCAACTGGACAGCCTCAACGTATCATCCATATTTCATGTCATGCAACTCATCGTCTCCACCCATACACTGCAAACCCCCAAACACCTATCCATTCCACTTCCCAGCCAACCAGGTTCTGGTTAATCCCCTCTCCTCCCTAATTGCCTAACTAATGCCCTTGTTAGTGTAAACCTTGCACACCTGGCCTTGCTAATGAGGCTTGTCTGCCTTTTGCCAGAACTAGTGGTGAAATGAATAACCAGTTTTATATGCACAGTTTTTATTTGCATACTAGGATAGTCCACCAGATTTTCTGAATAAACGCACATCACTAAAATTATATTGATATATCTGCTGATTCTGATATTTTCAGTTACTTTGTCTAATAATTCACATTGCTTTGGTTATTCTTCACTTTGTTACTTTGTTTTGGGATTATTTAGTGCTTTTTCAGGACTATTTCAGTATATTTTGTACTAAAACAAAGTAGAAAAATACCCAACCTGACTGACATTTTGAAACAAAGTAAATGAAGTGAAATATCTGAAACAAATATCCAAAAGGAACAAATGGAGCAGAAACGAATAGCACAGGGGTGACCAAACCATGACCCAGGAACCGCATTCTAGGGATGTCAATTACAGGTACGGATTAATCCATAACTGTCCGTAACGGGCTATTACAGAATAATCTAACAGTGATTCGCAAATTTTGGATGCACTGTAACAGATCCGGGTTTCCAACCCTCCGGGGTTGACATTCCTACCACATTCGGCTTTTGGGTAGTTCAAGTACTCTCAACCAGAGCTCTGCCTAGGTCCTGTACTGCCCAAATAGTCCTGTGTCTTACTTCATTGTCCTGAGTCTCAGCACTTGAGCTGCAGATGCTCCTCAAAATCTCAGCAGCCAGGACCACAAAGTGCTGACTGCATCAGCCAATCACAAAGCAGGAAAGATTTGTGTGTGCATTAAGAGCACGATCCAGCTCCATACAAGTCAATGGGAGTTTAATCAATGCCCTTGAGTTCAATGGGAGCTAGATCACGCTCTCAGTGTCCACATACATGCATGTGTGTCTTGTGGCTCTCACTCTTATGAAGATTTTGGTATGCAACTCATAGGGGTGGAAACATTGGCCACCCCTGGAACAGTGCTTTGTATCTGCTCCATCAACACCAAGTGGAGGTGACCAAATTTGCCAGATACAGGCCTTGCAGTGGATATTAATTTCAGCTCTGGTCAGTCCTAGAAAGGCTACAGACAGAGACATCTGTAAAACCTGGTCAGGATCATCAAGATTCAGAACCATTCCAGCTTTTAACTTCCAGTCATACAATGCCAGCTACACTGTTGGTGTTATATAAATAATAGCAACTGGCTTTTGGTGCCTCTTCTGGTGGTGCAAGTAACTTGTATACTGACGACGGGATCTCCTTCCACTGTATAAAAGAGAAGAAAGCATCCCTGTTCTGAGAGGGTTCCTCATTGGGCTTAAACAACATGTGTGGAGAGTTCCTCTCTCTTGAGGAAGCAAAATGATAGGTTATAGGGTACTGCACTTGGGTTCTGACTGAACCCATTATTCCTCCAGAAATGTGATATCAGGGGTCCCAAGAAGAACTCCGAACACTCCTCCCTAAAATCAGGCTCCGGTAGTGAAATTCCAGACCTCTTCCTGCCTCTCAGAATGGCCACCTGCACTAAGCCCTCCCCATCTGCATGGGGCTGCTGCCCCTCTATGCTACAGCCAGGCTGAATACAAATGAGATCAGCCCAGAGCACCTCAAGCAACAAAGGGTAGTTCTGGGCAACTCCCTGCTTCACTGCCACCAAGCCAGGTACCCATCCCCTGTGAACCAGCACTGCCCCACCCTCCACAATCCATCCCTATTTTTTACTTAGTTAGTTCACACTTTTTTACCCCACCTCTCCAGCAATTAAGCAGCTTGAGGTGGCTTACAAATAAAACATTTTAAACCAAAGATATAAAATATTAAAAAACCAAATACAGAACAACAACTACAAATGGGGGTGCCACAAGAAGACAGAACCCCGCCCCCTACCCATCACCGTCACCAAAGGCCTGGTGAAATAGCCAGGTCTTACAACTATGGCAAAAGGAGACAAAGGCCGTTTTTAGACGAGCGCGGCGGCGCCCGCGCTTGTTTCCAAAAAAGCCGGCAGCTCGTTCTACACGAGACGCTGCCGGCTTTTTAAAGAAACAAGCGCGGGCGCCGCCGCGCTCGTCTAAAAACGGCCAAAGTCCGGAGCCACCTGGACCTCCACCAGGAGGAAGTTTCACAACCTAGGAGCAGCCACCGAGAACGCCCTCGCCATCGTTACCCCCTGGCTGTTAGGTGGGGGTGGGGGACTACCAGGAGGTGGGGGTGGGGGACTACCAGGAGGGGTCCCCTCTCACCCTGTGGTGGGGAGAGAATGGATTCCCTGCCCTCTCTCGAGGTCTGAGGCGCCCGACCGGGGTAAAAGGGCCTTCAGGATCGTGTATGGGTGATCTCCCTGACACAGAGAGGAACCCTAGATCATCATGGGGCAGAAAGGGCAGGGTCCCCCGCAAGGGGGAGGGGACACAGGGGGGAAAGAGTCCTACAGGACTCACACGCGTTCCAGATCCGTCACCAACAGGACTCCAAGGATGTGCAAGAGGGGGGTCCGAGATCCCCAGGTGGGGGAAGACAGTCAGGGAGGGGCTCCAGGAATTAATATCCACACTCAACAGACACATTAGTACACAGTGGGGGAGATTCAGGGGAAGAAAGGGGGGGCAGTCACACAAACACCCAGACTCTCAGTCTTCCTCCCCTGTACTCACACGCACACGCACACGCACACGCACACGCACACGTATACACAAAACACAACTCTCAGAATGGGGCCAGCCTTTCTCCTCGATACCGACGGGGAACTAAAGGCCCCGCTGGTAGCTTTATGTGTTTGCCTAAAGGGCCCTAGGTGTGGTGCCTCCGGCCCCGTCCTCAGGTCCCATCCCCACACCGCTCTGGGTGGGGCAGACTCCAAGCATCCCAGCAGCGAGGCACTGGAGCCGCGCACTACACCGCAATGGCACACTCGGTTGCCAAGCAATGCAAGCGGCCGGCGTTGCAGCGTCAGCCACCCCTTGCACCTTCGGGACGCCTCCTCCCGGCCTCATTCCCTGCGCTTGCCGGTCCTGGGGTTGCCCAGCAGCCATGGATGCCCCTTGGCAGGAGGGAGCCCGGTGTGCTCGCAACACCCACCGCCGGCCCCAGATCCTGATACTGAGCAACCCAGGGACATCAAGAAGGGTGCTCCCGGTGCACTGCAGGGGCTGATCCAGAACATGGAGACTGAGGTGATCCCGCAGATAGGTGAGGCCCAGGCCATTTAGGGCTTTATAGGTAAGAACCAACTCCTTGAATCGGGCCTGGAAGACTTTTGGCATTCAATGCAGAGGCACTGGTGTAATGTGCTCATGGTGGCCCGTCCCTGTAAGAAGGTGGGCCACCACATTCTGCACCAGCTACAGTCTCCGAACTGTCACCAAGGGTAGCCCCACGTAGAGTGTGTTGCAATAGTCCTGTCTCGAGGTAATGAAAGCATGGATGATGGTGGCCAGGTTGGAGTCTGAGACCCCTCCATCTCCCCACAGCCAGTGACCCAACACACCTCCCATCTCCCTCCCTCTCCCAGCCAGTGACCCTAAGCCATCCCCATTTCCTCTGCTCCCTCCTGTGCATGCCCCCACCAGCTTTACCCATTTCCCTCTCTCCAACCATTGCCACCAAAGCAATTCCCACCCCATGAAACCATCCATGTTTCCCTCCTCCTTTCCACAGCCTGTGCCTCCCTGAGACATCCCTATTTCTCTCCCCTGCCCCCAGCACCATAAATAAAACTCCCCCCTCCCCCAAATAAATTAAAAGGCCTGGTTCCCTATTGCAGTAAAAAAAAACAAAAAAAAACTGTTGGTTCTGGTGCCGGAAGAAATTGCTTTGTGTACCTGACTCCTACTATCCCAAAGTAACTGGAGGGGGGCGGGGGAGGGGGGGAAGAAGCACAGTGTCTGGTGAAGGCATTAATCTTAGCATTTGTGGCTTGGTATCTGGGTTATGCTGTGTGACCATCTATATTTATTTATAATTTTATACAAATCATTTTTCAAACTTTAGGAGTAGGGACCTGTCTCTAAGGATTGTACAATGCCAGGTACATTGCTTGTGCTATCTAAACAACAAATAATTATAATAATTTTTTTCTTTTGGTTAACCCTTTTAAAATTAGTAGCACACATAGCAGCAGTTTTAACTGTGTTTTCTTTTAATTATTGGTCTGTCAAACTGGCAGAGCCTCACAACAGTTAAGCCAAGAGAAAAAAGCATATGAAAAGATACAAATACAAATAAAACAAGAATCCTAAAACCACAAATACTGATACAAAAACTTGACCTTCTGCACAGTCCTAATAGGGAAGTAACTAATATGGATACTCAGAAGCTCACCAGTGTTGAGGCTGCTTGAGGATAAATCCTGAGAGCTACATCCAAACTGAAGGAACAAAGCAAAAGGTTAAAAAACTTTTAAATGGCCTTGACGATGGTTTCCTCCAATGCAGTCAATTTGTAACAGTCTCCATTTGTTAACCTTTGGGGCACATTGCAAAATCTGACTTTTCTGCGCTTTTATGGAAGCAAGAGATAGTTGAGGTTAGCTAGTGCAGGAAGTGGGTCTGATTGAATGGCAAATCAAAATAACTGAGAGCAAAAAAGATTTTCCTGTAGACTTTAGAACAAGTACATTTTCACTTAAAATGAGTTGGATCAGGTCCTAATTGATCTGCTGTGATGCATATGTTTTTGCAGAAGGGACTGAAGTGTCTACTACAATGCATAGACGTTGCCATAGGTACTCAGCTTAAAATTTTTAATATAAGCAAGCACAGCTATGTCCTCCTTTTAAATACAAGTATTCAGATTCTGTGATCCCACCTGATCAAAGAAGAGGTCCAGAAAAAAATGCTGTTAGAAGTATCAGAAACAAATCCACATGAAGAGAGATTAGAAAGACTGGACCAGTTTCTTGCTGCTACCCAAGCCTCCATATATCACTTTGGGAGCATACAGATCATAAAGAGGCCACAGAAATTTGGGGTATTAAACAAGAAGGCAGTCCACGCCAGGTGGATGTCCACCTGTCTTTAGGTGTTTGTCTCCACCAGCCACCTGGCCACCAATGACTGGACGTGCAGGTCCCATGCACGGCAGGACCCAGAGCATGCTGGGCAAGTGTGGGCTAATGTGCACCTATGTGGCCATATGCCATCAATTAGGTTGTGTGCAGTCTCCACACAGGCAAAAAAGTCTAGAGTTCTCCGCAGAGCTATCACTTCCGGTTCCTCTCTCCACTCGCACTCAAACTGGTGCACAGAACAATATACAGAAATTTAATAAACATGAAAAAGAGGGACTTTTGGGACGCCCGTTGGGGGTCCCTCTTGCAGGCTGCTAATTCAGGGGATACCAGGGGCTTTTGGCACTTGGTAAATGTTTCCACTGGGGGAAGGAAGGCCGTATCTGCTCCACAAATTCCAGCAGGCAGATGGATGGACCACTTTAGTAAATTATTCAATCGCTTGGATACAGATAATGAAGGAGGCCAATCAAGGAATGCCTTGAATGAGGGGCCTGAGGAGTTGCCAGCTTGGCCGCCAGTGCAGGTTGAGGAAGTTGAGGTATTGGTAGACTCCATGAGGAATGGACGAGCGCTGGGCCTGGACCTTATAAGGATAGAATTCCTCAAAACAAATAAGGCTTGGTGGCTACCTGTTCTGGCAGTCTTATTCACAGCCATAAACAGCTCAGGTCGGGTGTCAGTGGTTTGGGCCACGGCATTGGTAGTTCCTATTTACAAAAAGGGCACTAGAACAGACCCGGCCAACTATAGACCGATTAGCCTCCTGTCAGTAATATCGAAGGTGTATGCCAAGCTACTTTTGAGGAAATTGACTTCATGGATGGAACAGGCAAAGATAATTTCACCTGAACAGGCAGGATTCCAGCAAGGGCGTTCTACTATCGAACACTGCCGCATATTACAATATCTTGCAGCTAAGTATAGGGCTCGTAATGGGGCTCTGTATGCAGCTTTCTTGGCCCTCAGGGCAGCCTTTGATTCGGTTGATCGGGCTGCCCTGTGGGAAAGGCTGCAGGATTCTTCCATTGATAGACGCTTGCTGGCTCTGATGCGTTCCCTATATGCTAATTCATCCATGGTGGTCAAAATGGACAGGCATGGCCACATTACCCCGCAATTCCAACTTCAATGGGGGTCAGGCAGGAATGTGTCTTGGCCCCGGCACTATTTAACTACTTTATAGATAACATTATTCCAGTCATGGCAGACCCCCGATTCTTTCCACCCAAATTGGCAGCCTTGGCCATCGGCTGTCTTTGCTATGTGAATGATGTGGCCTTATTGTCCCAGACTCGAGTGGGTCTTATGCGTCAATTGCAGATCTTTGCCAGTTTTTGCCAGTTCAATAATCTAATTATCAATCATGATAAATCTAAGATTTTGGTCTTTTCCTCTCGCTCAAAAATGCAGGGCTGGTCTGCGGGGGGTATTCCAATTCAGCATTTTAAAGCCTTTAGATATCTAGGAATGTTATTCCATAAATCCGGGAGTTGGTACGAACACGTCAATAGGGCCATGCGATCGGCACAAGCAGCTGTGCAATCAATAAGCAGGCTTTTTGCCAAACAAGGTAGGATGGCAATCTGCCCAGCTCTCCAGGTATTCAACAGCAAAGTCAGGTCCCAACTGCTTTATGGGGCCGAGTTATGGGCCCCTTTTCATTTTAGTGCAGTGGACAGGATTCAATCTAGATTCCTGCAGAGACTCTTGAGAGCTCCAAGAGGCACTCCCATGGCAGCCATTCGGGTGGAGTTGGGCCAGAAATCGTGAACCCTGGCAGCTAAAGAAGCCTCCTTGACATTCTGGCTCAAACTGCAACTATGGCAGGGATCCATTTTGTCAAGGGCTATGCTTGAGGACCCATTTCAGGACCATTGGTTCTCAACGGTGGATGCCCAATTGAAAGAGTTGGGTGTTTCCCCAGAATATCTGAAACACAAGCTCCCAGATTCGTGCAAGAGGGAGGTTCTTTCTCGTGTAAGGGATATAGGTTGGCAAACCAAGCTTGCTAGAATAAGGTTATCATCCCACATTCAAGAGTACTTGACATATGTGCCGACTGTAGGGCAGGTTGCCTCTTATTTGACAGCTCCCATTTCTGGCAGAGCCAAAAATCTTTTTTCTAGCGCTCATTTTAATGCTTTCCCTTCCCGAGTTTTTGAGGGCAGAATTCAGGGAATTCCATTTTCAGATATGCTGTGTCCTTTTGATAATATAATAACGGAGACAGTTGGGCATATAATTCTATACTGCCATCTTTATGACGACCCATGTCAGGAATTTCTTGCTCCCATCATGGGAAAGTATCCAGGCAGAAGTGATCAAACATTATTAGCTGTGTTTTTGGACAGCTCTGATCCAGATATAATACGGAACGTAGCTGCATTTTTGATAAGAGCTGTCCACCTTAGAACTCAGTTCCTAAATCCATCTCCTTGACAATGTAAATGTAAGTGAATACCAATTACCCTAAGTATGTGGCTTCTGTTGGGGATAGTTGATTATCCTTTTAGTAATGATGAATAATGTGTTTTGTATTTGTTTGTATTTTTATTATCTGCAGTGATCTAAGATCACGCAATAAAATGCATTTGGATTTGGAACTGGTGCACGTGCAACTTCCACCTTAAAAGTTCGTTGCACTATTTTCAAACATGCATTCTCACAGATCTTCCTGGTTGGCAGTACGTGTCTGGTGGTTGCTCTTTCCAAACAATGACTTGCTTAAGTAATGACTTGTAGAGGATTACCATCGCCAGGGACATGGCTCAAACCAACAGCCAGGCAACAACCAGCACCACTTCCCAGTGGTGGTGCACCCCCTAGGAAGTATGGGGCAATGCCCCTTCTGGCTTTGGCCCCCCAGAGGTGACTTTAAAAAAAGAAAAAAAATTCATGGCACCGCGGTGAATGTGCACAGCCAACTCGAAGAACCTTGTTTAGCGAGGTAGCAACCTTTGCTTTCCAAGGTTCTTCAATGTGACTCCGATATTCTCACCGGTTGTCTGTGCACGCTCGCACATACACAACCGGTGAGGTGACTCACCCCCCGCCCCGAAGGCTTCCTAAGGAAGCCTTGGGAGGACAAAAGGGAGGCGTTTCTTCCTTTATGCAGAATGGGTGGCTAGAAGCGCCATCCATCCCACATAAAGGGAACCCTGCAATGAAATAGTGCCACAGGGGGCACTATTTCATTGCAGGGATAGCCCAAGGCTAAAAGTCTTACCCAGGCGCTGCACACAGGTGACTGGGCCAGACTATGCCTGCCATCTGGGATCCTGCCATCCAGCCATCTGGGATCACGCCGCGCTGCAGCACTGGTGAGTAAATGGGGGGGGACAGACTGGGGATGGATGGGGATGGATGGGGGAACAGACTGGGGGGACAGACTGGGAGGACAGACTGGGGACAGGCTGGGGGGATGGATGCGGGGGATGGATGCGGGGGACAGGCTGGGGACAGAGTGGGGGGACAGAATGGGGGGACAGGCTGAGGACAGATGGGGGACAGACTGGGGATGGACAGACTGGGGAGGGATGGGGGAGGGACAGACTGGGGATGGATTGGGGGAGGGGTGCTTGCTCTGTGTTTGCATGATGACAAAATGGTCTCTCTACTCATGCTTGGGAGTGGAGAAGGAAAGCAGCAGCAATGCATCAATGAATGCATTGCTGCTTTCCTTCTCTGCTCCCATCATGAGTAGAGAGACCATTTTGTAAATTTGTGGTTCCACTGGTTGTTGTGGCTACTGTTTTGTATAAATGGTCCCTTTGCTGTTTCACTGCTGATCCCTGCTGCTGGAAAGTAGTTTGTGTGGACAGGCATTTGGCTGCCGGGGATAAGGTATGGCTGCTGGGGATGCTGGTCTGGACTCAGGGCCTGCTTTGGTGGGAATGCAGCCCCGAAAGGGGCCAAACTGTTTTTTAAAAAGGGGTCTGTTTAACATGTATGTAATGTTAAAACTGAGAACTGCAAACTCGATTCTTGTAATCATGTAGTGTAAACTGAGAGTTGGGAAATCACTACAGGAAATGGAAAGAGATAAAGGATGTGAACTCCCACTCTGGAGAGCCAGACAGAACCCTATTGAGTTGCAAATGAATCTTCCTGTGTGCCTACCTGCTGGTTTTGCTTATGTGCGGGCAGGCATGACCTCTCCATGTTCCCCAAGGTGGGAAAGAGAAACAAAGGACTCTGAAATGCTATTTAAGTCAACAGACAAGACAAAGGGGAGTTTCTTCCACTATCTCTTGGAGCCGAGAGCTCATCTGCATCTTGCATCTTGCCAGCAAGCGAGTCTGCTGGAAGACATGTGGTGAGAGAAAGGACTTTGATTCTATCCAACCCAAGGATCAGTACCCAGTCATTTACAGCATTGACTGAGAATGAACTCAAGTGCATGGACTACTCTGTAGGGTAAGATATCTAGGGAATTACCCAGTATAGAAGAGGACTGCGTTATATCACTTTTCAATTCTTTAGTCACTCTGTATCAAACTATCTTGGCTTATGTAATCAATAAATTTTCTTCTTTGATAAGAAGCATTCTGTGGTCTAACATTGGGGAATCACAAGCTGAGCAACCTGAGCTTCCAAGCTCCTGCGAACCCAGAGAGAGAGAGAGTGTGTGTAACGGGAAGCTTTCTGGACCTTGGGTGGCAAAAGGATTCTCCCCTTTGCAAAACTGGACCACCCAGAGAGAGAACTGGTTCAGGTGGGCTGCAAGTGAGGGAAATTGAGTCACCCAACCCAGGAAAGTGGGGTGTTGGAACCCCAAAACCGTGACAGTGACACCCAAAGAGAAGGGTTATGCTCAGACTTGTATACCAATGTTTAGAAAGTAGAGAAGGATAGCCAAGCGACTGGTATCCTTTCAAGGGAGTAAATCCCACACCTGGACTGAGCACATTGCCAGTACCATCTGGAACTCAGCTCTGAGAGTGAAATAAGCAAATCCTTGATAAGAGTGTGCTGTGTTTGTTATTTTAATTTTGATTTCGGGTGTCAGGGCCAGATACCAAAATAGGGCTGCCAAAGCATTTCTCCAAGCTCTTGAAGCCAGAATTGGAAAAGGAGGCACAAGCCAGACACCACCAAACAGAGGGGAAAACTAAAAAGCAACTGAAGCAGCAGATACAAGAATTTGAGAGGATGAGCATGAAGGGGATGGATGGGACTGGAGCAGGTACGCAAATCCCCCCTCCAAACCCCCCTCAACCTAACCCGCAACCAGGAGATGGAAAACCTGGGAACGGCCAGGTACATGGCTCAGACTCAGACATTAAGTTCGCCAAACTGAGAATGAATCAAGAGATCAGACTAGAGCAAATGAGAGCGGAGGAGGAGAAGGAACGGCGGCTGCAGTTCGAACTTGAAAGGCTGAAAGCGGAGGAGAAGGAAAAAGAAAGACAAGCACAAGCAGAGGAGAATGGAAGAGAGAGAGGCTGCATCAAATTGAACTCCTGAAGACACACAAGGACCTAGAACTGCAACCTCCACCCCTTTCAGGAGACAACACAGAAAGCGACAGGAGGCGCAGGATTCGAGAATACGCACCCCTGATACCTCAATATGATGAGAGAGAATGCATGGATGATTTCTTCACAACTGCCCAACGTATCTTTCAACAAGAAAAGATTCCCGAGGACCTGTGGATCAACTTATTACTGCCTAAGATGTCAGTGAAAGCATGAAAGGTGTACAACACGAAACTAGAGGAAAGTCAAGCACTGATTTTTGATGAATTCAAAAACGCAGTCCTTGAAGACTACAGAATCACCCCAGAAACTTTCCGCCAGAAACTATGCAACTTTAAAAAGGGAGACGGTATGTCTTATTCTGATGTTTCGAATACGTTGAAACAGTACGGGCTTAAATGGTTAGATGCACTAGGGAATTCTACTAAGGACCAGATGATTGATTTTGTAGTCCTGGAACAATTTTACAATCTTTGTTGTCCCAACTTAAAATCACACTTGCTTAATCAGGGTATCATGACTATCAAACAGGCTGGGAGGAGGGCAGATGAATTTACTGCAAATGCTATCTCAGCTAATGGAGAAAGAAAGCCAAATAATGGGGGAAAGCCTAAACAAGGGTTTCACCAAAAGCAGAATGGGTATAAACATTCCAACTATGAAAAGGGTAACCTTACCCAGAACAAACCAAGTGAGAATGGGGGTGGGGAGAGACAGGGATCACCCAGACCCCAAAGGGCACACACCTTCCAATCCTGTAGTAATGATTCAAGAAATTGCTTTAAGTGTAATCAAACAGGGCATTTGGCATGTGACTGCCCCCCAAAAGGGGAGTTGCATGGCTCAAAAAGGGAGTCTGATATGATTATTGGTACTAGCAGTGCAAATTTTGTATCTGTAGTCCAACCCGTCCCTAGAAGTATTTATGATTGCTGTATTATCCCTAACCCACCCACAGGGGATCAGTTGCTACAAAAACCTGCTAAGGTGAGTGGGGTAAACTGTATGGGGAGGCTGGACAATGGAGCACAAATGGTTATGATACGTGAGGATCTAGTCCCAAAAGAGAACATAAACACTCACAGAAAGAACTCTTTTCCTGGTCGCCGGCTCCTCCACCCTCCACCATCCCACCTCCCTCCCGCTGCTACCACCGCCACTGCAGATGAGGGGGTCGGCCCTGCCTCGGGCCAGCCCTGTCTACACCCCGCCCCCAAGGGCAGGGCCCAGGTGAAAATGTGGCCCCCCTTCCCCCCCACGCCACGGTTGCTACGCCACTGCTGGTTCAGGTGGGCTGCAAGTGAGGTAAACTGAGTCACCCAATCCAGGAAAGTGGAGTGTTGGACCCTAAATCCCGTGACAATGCCATTAATGGCATGGCCTGTGAGTGCATGCAGCTAGTGTAGCAGAACATTTCTGAATACAAGGTTTTGCTGCTGAGGCCTGCCTGGTCCACTGGAGGGAGGACAGGCACTGGGTCTGCCTCTGGCAACAGTTTGAGTGGTCAGACAATGTGACTGAGAAGGTGAAAAAGGAGATGAGTGAGATGTTACTACAGACACAAAACAGCCTGTCCTGGTCAATTCAGCTCCAGGGCTCTCTGCTAAAGCATGTTGCTTGCTAGTGCCACCATGAGCATTGTTGCTCAGGGACCGGTGCCATTTCCTAACACCCATCAGTCATTTACAACCCCCTATATGGAACCTGACCACCTGCACTAGTTCCCCCCAGACTCCACCCCCAGGTAAAGCACCTGAACCCTCTCTGTACTGCGTTCACACCAGGGAACAGTTCCTAAGCCAGGCACACCTCCCTCTAGACAATCATTCCCACATGCCTCCCATTAAACTCCTCTACGGTTGAATCCATGGGAAAACATCCCCCCACGGGAAAATATTCCCACACCCAAACAAGCATGCCCAGCTGCCTCCAAAAGAAGCAGACACAAGAAAAAAGTTTTGATTTTTTTTTAAAAAAAGAAAGTTCTTTAATTTTTCACAATCCATGCTTTCCATGCTTCTGGGAAAGGAGGAAGGTTTGGGGGCAGGGCAGACCTTGGAGACTGGTGATATGGCACAGTGATAAGCCACTTTGGGGCTGGAGGTTGGAAAGGGAAGGAAGGGGGTGACGGGCGCACCAAAAAGGGGATGGGGAGTCCTCTGGCCATGCACTTGCCCTTGAGGGCAGGGGAGGGGCGGCATTGTAGTCCAGCACAGAAAAGCTCAGGAGCAAAGGGAACTACCATGGGAAACCGTAAGGGTTCACAGGGCGAGGGGCATCCATGGGCAGACATGGAGCTTGGGGAGATGATGGGTTCATGTTCAGAGCTGGGAGACACAACAGGAAGCAAGGCTAAGCAGAGTCGGCCTTAGGAGCTGCTGGGCCCAGGTCATGGGAGAAACGCAGGGCCTTACTCTCCCCAGCGGGCCTGGAGGTGCTCCATGGCTCAGGGGTTGCTACCCGAGCCTGGGCTCAAGGACGAGCGGAAGGGCACTCCCCTCCACCCATCCCCAAGCCCAGCCATTTCAGGGGCACTTACCTTCCCATCCATCGCTGTGGCATCGCCCCTCACCATCCTAGGCCCCACGCTGCCCACTCGCTGGGCCCGCTCATCGGCTCCCTGCAGCAGGCTCCAGTGGCGGCAGGTACAGCAGCAGCAGATTAAGGGTGCTTTTAAACGAGACAAGAAACGCGGCTGATCCTTTGATCAACCGCGTTTCTTTGCGCTCGTTTAAATTACAAACTTACATTTAAGCCGGTGTCAGACCGGGCAGGCGATCCTGCCCCCTCCGACGTGGATCGCCGCTGTGCCAGCTTCACGGCACACTTCCGGGATATTTTGCCGAGTGCACATGCGCAGAAGAGCGCGCATGCACACTGAGTCTCTACGCCGGGTCTGATGCTCTTCTGAGCATCAGACCCAGCGTAGAGAGAAAGGCGGGGGGGATATGCCGGCACTTAATGATCCCGCTTGTCAGCGGGATCATCTAAAAGCACCCCAAGTCTGCCACCACGCTACCTGCTACCACCTGAAGTTGCAGGGAGTTTGAGAGAGGTGGGGCCTCTGCCTCTCCCTCACTTCTGCTGGCTCCCTCCGCTGCCTAGCTGTCTCAACCAGGGGGAGTGAGGGAGAGGCAGAGGCCCTGCCTCTCCCACATTTCCCCTGGCTGAGACTGACAGGCAGCGGAGTGGGGGGCCACCCACAGAGTGAGGGAGAAGCGGGGCCTCTGCCTCTCCCCACTCCATGGCCCCTTGCGCTGCCTGGCTGTCTTGGGCAGGGGGAATGAGGAAGGGCAGAGGCCTCGCCTCTCCCACATTTCCCCTGGCTGAGACTGACAGGCAGCGGAGGGGGGGGCACGGAGTGTGGGAAAGGCATGGCAGCTGCCCTGAGCCGCTCCATGGTAGGGCCAGTCCTGAGGCTAAGGGCAAGGAAGCCAGAGACAAGGTACAACTAGAGGAGAGCAAGGACAAGGACCAATAGGAGAGCAAGTCAAAGTATAACAGTAGGACTGAGAGCAGAAAGGGTGTGGAGCAGTAACAAGAGCAAGACAAGACAAGGACTGAAAGCATGAAGTGGGGGCAAGGCAGGAATGAGACTAAGAGCAAGGCATGTTCAGAACAGTGAGAAACTGTACAAGACAAGGAGAGAGAATATTGTTCTGTCTAGTTTCCTATTGCTACCAGCATGCCTTTTATGCCTGCTGACAAGCAACGAGGAAGCTAGGAGATGGAGTATGGACAAGACAGACAGGAGATGGAGCTAGGTCAGGGCAAGGTAGGGAGAAGACATGGCAGGAGTGGCTGGGCTGTAGGAACTAAGACTGAGGCAGTGGCGCTGATGGGCTAGCCACTACTCTAGCAATCTGGGGGGTTCAATCTGGAGGGCCCGACAGTAAGCCACAAGCCTGGCCAGCACCAGGCCTGTGCCTCTAAGCTTCCTATTGCCATTCCCAGACCCGGCTAGCCTGTGAATGCCAATAGGAAAAGCAGTACTTCAGGTCTGCAGCCAGCTAATCTGCAAATGCCAATAGAGAATGCACAGGAAAGGCCAACTGCCAGGAAATAGCACATGGGGGGAGCAAGGAGGGAAAGTATGCTGTCCTGGTGCTAGAGGGGAAGCCAGATGGGCACAGGAAAACCGAGTGACACACAGGAAATATTTTTAAAAGCTTTACTGATAACACAAAAAGATTATTTGAAATAGTTCACTGATGCTCATTAAACTGTCACTGATGGTGGGTGTTTTGGCTAGCACTGTGGGTGATGTGCTGGCACAAGGCATCCTAGATATCTCCGGCTATGTGCTGCTCCACTCAGTCCAACTGGTTCCAGAACAGGGGACACTGACTTGCTGGAGCTAACTCCCAGAGGGTTCTCCAGTGCAGCCACACCAGTCTCGCAGATGGGAAAACACAGGTGGTGCTAGTTAGAAGCAGAGCAGTCTCTAGCTGGAAATCAATCCTAGGAGCTACTGATCGCCAGCACAGCTGTAAAAGCCCCAAAGCCCCTCCACAACAGAGTGGGGGCACTGACCTGCCAATAAGTACCTTTGCTTTGGGGTGTGGGCAATGCTGTATTCCTTCATGAGCCAGGGCTTTAAGAGGTAGGCTGGGTTCCCAAGAATAACAGGCTTCATGAGCATCCCCTCAATGCATGTTTCAGTGGAGGGTCCAATGTCTCTGGTGTACATGCAAGGATGGACAGATGATGTGGATGTCATGGTTCTTCCAGGACCACCCAGGCAGCACATCCACAAACTGGGCATGCTGGTCTACTACAGCCTGGATAATAACCCCTTCTGGTTCAGGTAGTCCTCCTTGCTAGGTGGGCAGATGATGGTGATATGGCTCCCAGCGATTGCACCTATACAGTTCAAGAACCCCTCCCACCAAAAGCCCTCCATCACCTCCGCGGGTTCAGCCAACTGCATCGCCTAGTCCAGCAGCACTTCTACAATTGCTGTGCAAACCTCCACTAATATGGTGCCCCACTGCCCACTGTGGAGGTTCCAATGCCAAATTGCTGGACAACAGAGTGGCAGGAGTCTGGAGTGGCAAGCTTCCAGATGGCAATGGCAACATGCTTTTCCACAGGAATAGATGGCAGACACCGTGCAACCCTGCTGCAGTTCCAAGTTCAGCAGAATAGAAGAGTGAGAGCCCTGAATGAGATGAGAAAGTGGGATGCAATGGAGATTGTGACTGTTCTTGATGTTTGTGCACTGCCAGAAGTAAGGCAATCATTAAAAGAGGCTGGACCTTCTCTGCCATTCTTCCTCATCACTGCCCTGATGACTGCGAGAGGATACCCGTGTGGCCACTGTCAGTGCCTTGATTGGATGGCGGAGATGAATCTCTTTGGGGAGACAAGCGACTCAGGGTACAGGTAATGTGAACTGACAGAGAGCTTGTTGCCCAACATGAGGTTTGGACAAGCGGAGACGTGCAATCCGTCATCGCGAGTGTGTTGTTTTCCGCCCCAACTGTATGGTTACACATAAGATGATAGAGAGAGGGTACAGGAGGTACATGTTTGACTCGGGGTTTTATGCGAAGTGAGAGGGATTTCCAACATCACAGCAAGTGAGCTTCCAATAGAAGTATGTTCTGCTACCTGCCAGTACATCACCATGAGCTGTGCATGCAAGAAACCAGGTTGACAACACGCAAAGACTGATTGTTTTTTATTTCAATTTTTACTTTTGCTTTCAATTTTCACTATAGTCGCCCAATAAAGTATGTGATTTGCTCTATAAACTCAGCATTATTTGCATAGCAAAGATAATTTCCAGCCGCCAAGTGCTGGCAGGTATGAACCTCCATGGTGGGGATAGCGGGCACTGGAATGCCACCTCCTGGAGTCACATCTCAGAAGAAAGGAACATCTGGTGTGGCTTTTTCTTCCAATGGCTCCCCATTGCTGAGTCATCATGGGGAGGATAATGAGAAGGGGGAACTGGTGAGTAGAACACGACAGGGAAGAATTCATGGCTGCGTATTAGGCTGGTCATGCTAAACATGTGCGTGTGGGCTGAGTGGGGGCTGCCCAAATGCACAAGAAATACACACAGGAAGTTGCTCGTTTATTAGGCTCTACACACTAAACATGTGAGTGGGGGCTGCACGGACCAAACCCAGGCTCCAGGGACCTAGCATCTCACTTGCTAAAACCCTTGGAGGAAAATTCCACTGGCACGTGGGTGGTGTGGGGCCAGAATATGTCCAGTTTTTAAGTGGGATGTGAATGAGTAAGTCTCATATTGGCCTTCTACACAAGAATAAATTTAACACCAAAGAAATAACTCATTATTAATTGTATACATGACAAGTTCAGCCCTTACTCTGCTTGTGAAATTCAATGACCAGATCACCATGCCAGCTGTAGTTCTATGCCCACTGAAGTAAACAGCAAAACTCCCATTGACCTAAAAAATATGAGGAGGGCATTTTTCCTCAGATTTATTGTTCAAATATAGCCAGCACATTTCCACTGAGGTGTTTGTTTGTTTGTTTTTTTACTTTCTGGCATAATCCGACAATATTGTGTGAGTAGTCCAGAATGGACTAGTCATTGTAAATTATCTAGCCAATTAATTTTAGCGTTTTCCTTCAAATAAGCTTAGTGAATAATACTTTCCTTTTTGTTTTGTAATATCTGTGAATAGTTACATATTGTCCTATATAGTTTTTTCTATTAGTCACTGAAAAATTGTCAAATATCTTTTTTTGCTGTTCATCCAACTTTAGCTGCCAGCAATGGTTAATATTACTGTCCCGATTAGTTCACTGGCAGGCAGATAAAATGGCATTGTTTCTCGTCGAAGATAGGAGGGCATGAGGACTCACACACATGCTCATGTGCCATTTGGTCTCACAGGTATTTGCTCATACAGCCTTGGGATTCACTTTCCAGTAGTACCAGTGAAACTCAATCAAACATGAATGGTGTATGAACACAGTTGAATTTTTAAAAGATCTTATTTCAGCTAAGTATCAGTCATTCCTCCAATTTTATTGAGCAAAAGTGTAGCTGGTGTTATCTTCTATTTATTATTAGCAATTTTATTAGTTTATGTATTGTTTAATGAAGCAAAGAAGAGAAAAAGAGAAAAAAAATACAACCCCCCTAAACAATAAACAAAACAAAGAAACAGATATCAGTCGTACAGTATATTCACATCAGCCCAATATGCCACAAATGATATTTTCAGATGTTAATTTACATATATAAACTGAGTAAAATACCAAAATATGTCAAAGTGGAAGCTATGGGGAAAACAACGGGCAGAGTGTGGCAGAAAATCAGAAAGATTGCCATGGGAAGAAGTGGGTATAAGTTTGGAATATAAAAACACTCATAAGCCTTACTATGGATAAAGCCACACAAGACGTTAACCCACACTGGGTGACCTTACCCCACATTAGCCTGCCATGCAGCTGACTGTAAGGCTGGCAGCTGCCAGATGTTCGCCCACTTCTACCCCAGGGCAGGCAGCAGGCTGCTATGTGATACATCCACCGGAGAAGACCAGTGATGTATTGCAGGCTGTTGCCCCACCCGGGCCAATGTGGGGTAAAGGACCGCCTCCCATTGGCCAGTTCCATGCAGCCCTGCCCCGTGGTGAGTTCCGCCAGCACCACAGACCTGTAGGCATAGTTCACCATTCTTGTGTGTGTCTGTGTCAGAGCAGGGGGCAGGATAGCAGGCAGGTCAGGAAGTGGAGGGTGTAGCAGAACTGGGCGTCTGCCTGTGTGGCCAGTTCCTTGGCCACTCCAGGGTGCAGCAGGACTTGTGACGGTGCCCTACCTGCCCGGTTTCCATGGAGGGGGGGTGGGGGAGATCATGTGGTCTGTTCTCCCTACTAGTCTGATATGTGGCAGCTGTGTTCACCCTGACTGACGCCGGCGGGGGGGGAATCTAGATGGCCCTGTCTCATATGGCTTTACGCTATATGGGATGCATATACAGAAAGGTATCTGTAACTAATTATAATATATAGGACTATATGCTCATTCAGCCTATGGAGAAGTTTTAATAAGCTTCCTCATATCTCAAAGACCTGTGGTGTGTTACGCCTGCATTATATCACCCGCTCTTCAGAAGCCTGGTCAAACATTTCTGTATTCCATATGTCAATTAAAAAAAAAAAAAATCACTAACAATCCACCCTAATAATACATATGTGTTTTAAAAGATTTTTACTGGAAGGGAAAGAGATGCTGTAGAGTCCTTTATTTATAAAAAATAAAATAAAAATTTAAGACTCTAGCCTTCCAAACGTCTTTTCTGACACTCCTAATTCACCAGGGAATAACTTGCTTTGCTGGTCGCAAAATTAGCTCTGTGTTTTCAACCTCATCAAGGTCTTTCAAGCTAATCTAGTTAGTAGAGTCTAGAAAATGCCATTTTTGTACCACTAAAGCACTCAAAAATGGAAGACCAGGTCTGACCTGTTTAGAATTTGTAGGGCTAGAGCCTCAAGTGGTGTAAACGCGGGCACTATTCCATTACAGCTACACCATCATATACCAGCAGAGGATCTGGGCATCCATGTTAAGAACCAGATTAACTGCAAAATAAAACACTATCATTCTGTTGTGTGGGAGGACACAGCCATAAAAAAATGCAACCTATCAAAAGGATGGAGAGGAACCTTATTCTGTAAGTCTTTTAAAGTTTTAGGACATACTGAGATTTTACTGCTAATGACCTAAATTACCAAAAGCATGTCTTTTCACTCCTAAGGTCAATTTCCGTTTGCTTGTAAGTTATGGAACACAGCATGGTAACGGGGATGCTTGGTAAATACATGAATAAATTCCCTAGGGGGGATTCCAAAGGAAACAATTATTGTTGTGATGGATGAAGCTATTAGAGGTCTCAAATAAATTCCAGGAGTCATTGCCTAGTTTTGCCATAGTTATTTGGGACCACATGATGGCACTGGGAACAGTATGATTCAAACCAGAAAAGCTGAACCAAGGAAAGAAAAAAAGTTAATTAAAAATCTTGAGTCCTGGGGTTACCAGATGCCCCTTATATTAAGGGATATCCATTATTTTAAGGGAGTATCCCTTATTTCAGAACCCCAAAACTCCACAGAACCAACCCCACTGCTCCAAAGTTTCCCCTCCTTATAAAATTCTTCTAAGCCTTAATTGTGAAATTTTGACCTGGGAACCCTTAGCAGGTCTCTTTTAAACATACACTGTAAATATACACTATCTGAATATGTTTCCAGGATGAAACTCATTTGTACTGATCCATAAGCTTAACATTGGCTGTTCTTATTTATTGATATTTCTCCTTGGCTCCCCAACTTGGCACCTTGATTCAGAGGGAGGAGGTGGTTTGTTCCAAATGTCTTTTGTAACCGGGTAGTGAAACTGCTCCGTATTCCCTTTTAAAAGCCTTATTCTGAGTTATTGAACAGTATTATAGAGAAGTGAAGGACTGCAAGCCATAACGTTCAGCAGGTATGATGATACAGCAGGTATGATACAGCCTGCTCACCAGTGGCACTAGCACCAAAGTCCTTCCCCATACTAAAACACATATGTTCAGCCACAATTGCCTTCCGCGCTCAGCGTGGTGGGGGGTTGGCGGTGCCCCCCCTCCTGGGAAGAAGAGGTGAGGACGGGTAGGTGGCCACCTCCTTGTGGCGTCGGCAAGCAGGGGAGGGCCCAGGCAGTTGCCTGGAAACAGGGTGGGGTGCCCGAGACTCTCGTGATGAGCGGGACTCCTGGGTGCCATTTTAGTTTCCCTGCTCACCCGCCTTAATTTAGTGGTAGCGGGAAGCAGGAAAGACACGTGGCGGGTGTCAGCTCCGCTGTCCGCCGCAGGTCCCACCCTCAAGGGAATCCCCCCTGGCGGTACCAGACACAGCCTGGGGGTATCCTGCCCACGCCCCCTCCCCCTCCAGGGGCACAGGTTCCAGAGTGCTCGGCGGGGCTGCAGCCCGCCGAGCTCGGGCTTCGGCAGGTGGTCATGCTCCCGATGCCAGGACACAGTCCAGGACTTCCCCTGCCCCTACTGCGGCACTCGGAGTGCCTGAGAGCACGCACAGGGGTGGGGCCTGGGGCTTAAGAACCAGCACCACTGAGGCAGCGCCGCTGGTGATTTCTGAGAGACCGGCCCCCCCGTTTGAGCTACTGTTGCTTCTGTGATTGTGGAATGCCTGAATCTTAGACTTGTGTGTGCTTGGACCTTCCTCCCCTTCAACCCAGACGACATCTATGAGTGAACGGCTTTGGATTGCGTGAGTTGAGCATGTGTGTCCTTGTTGCCTTCCCCCCTCCCTGGGCTGCCTCCTTCTTCCCAGCGTGAGTTCCCCCATTCCCCTTTCCCCTCATGGGAGTCCCTTTCCTGTCCCCCCCTGGCACAGAACCTCACGTTGCCCCCTTACCCTCCTCTTTTCCTCTGAGTGTGTGTCTGCAGGAGTGTAGGGGCAGACCTTGGCTTCCCAGGTTTACCAAGCCCTATGATGATAGGGGTCTGTTCTCTCTAATTAGAGGTAAAGACTAGAGTTGAAACGAGTTTATTCTTAAAGTTCATGAGAGCTCACCCGAAATACGAGACACGCAGTCACAGTCCCACCTGCATTCCATTTTATGTGCCAAACTCTTGCCGAGAGACTCGCAATATAGCGCATGCACATTGCTTCCCCTCCTGTCGTTTGTGCGCATGCATTGTGTTACCCAAAATGGCACCTGATCTCCCTCCCATTCCCCCCTCCTGGAGTCTGATCGGAAGTCGGATTGTGAGTGCCTCCCTGCCCTGCACCATCCCGGTGTGATGGGAAACAAAACACCCATTATTCCCTTTCACACCGGGCGGCTGGAGCTGCAGTGCAGCCTCATTCAAAGAACTCATCAATAAAAGTTAACGCAGTAACATAAGCCACAGCAGCATGGGGGGGAGGCGGGGAGGGCGCGAGGAGGTGGGGTAGACACTGTCATTGCTCCGAGTGAGCACGGGGATCCCCGGGGTTCCCCCATGACACTGGGGAATTAGGAGACCCTGTGCTGTGGGGCCGATCTGATTGCATTTGCTTTGCCTTGAGGGGAGGGGACCATGCTGTTAGAAAAACATAGACTCGCTCAGGAGTCCAGTGTGATGGCTAGTCAGTGAGAAAGAAGTGAACACAGTTCAGAAATAAAAAGCAGCAGCATAAGCCTCAGCAGCAGCATGTGGGGGGCGTGGAGGCGGGGCAGACACTTTTCAATGCTGGAACTGAGCGTGGGGATCCCCGTGGTTCCTCTATGAAGCCGTGGGAAAAGATGCTTCCTTCTGATTACATGAGATAAACAAAACAGTATCCCCCTTCCTGTGGACAGTCTGTTAGTATTAGCCCGGGACGGGTCTCCGTCCTGCACGTTGTCTCTCAAAATTGTAATCTAATTTGTAACAGTGACGCAGACAATGTACCGCACTACAGGCTCACCAGTCTTGTAGTGCCTCAGGGCAACGTTGGGCGTTAACACACTCATGCATATCACTTTGACTGTATACAGCGGAGAGATCGACCACACCCCCATCCTCCCTGTCGCAGCGATGAAGCGCCAGGTGCTAATTGGTAAGTGCTTTCAAAGTTATAGTTCTGTATATAAGAGAGTTATATTTTGATAACTTATATTAGAAATTTATGTTATAATAAATGTACATTAAAATAAAGTTTAAAACGTTATTGTAATATTTCAAAATTATTGGTATTACAATATAACAACATTATTTTATTAGGACATTTTAAAAATTTCTGTTGCAAGAATATTACAAATATTATTATTGTAATATTATATATTATTTGTTGTAATATTGGTGCAAATTACACTACAATGTTTATTACAAATTACAATACTATTTTAAATACTATTGATTTGTAATAAACATCAGTGCAAGGTTTACCAATATTATAACAGATTATAATAATAATATTGTAATAAATATTCTTAAACCAAACATTAAAAATAATTCTAAGACTTTTATAATAATATTGTTTTATGGTAATACCAATACTTTTGAAATATTAGAAGTATGTTATAATATTAAATGTATTTATAAAGCTATATTACATTAAAGCTTATATTTCTCAAATGTATATTACAAAGTTATCTTACAAAGATATCTAGCACTGTTGAACTACATTTTTCTGTGTACATTAATTTTCTTATTTATTTACACTTCCCAAATTGTCGATAGGAGAGGCTCTGTGGCATTGTGTTGCCTATGTAGTGGAACACATTGGGAACATCGCCTTGGTCCTGCACGGTCTCGCCTCGCCCTTCTTCAGGACCGGCTCTGTAAGTACTACAGATGAAATCCATGCGTACAACTTCAGCAAACTGTCATGCAATTAGTATTGCTAGACTTTTATTTTCCCTCCCTCCAATTCTTATAGGTGAACACCTAGGGAGGGAACACGAGGCACAGAGGCAGGAAACACAATACTTCCAGGAGCTAAGGCAATTGATGCTACAGCATCTGGAGGAGCATCACAGAATGGAGGATGTTGAGCATGCGGTTCCACCACAGGCGGCGGTGGCAGATGTTGGGGGAAACAGTCATATTCATCCCCAACTGAATGTTACATATACCTTATTGTTCAGAAGTGACTGTTGCTGCAGTGCAGATTTTTCATATTTATGTTAAGAACAGTTTTTGTTTTACCTACCTGTACAAAGTTTTATTGTTATAAAAACATATTTTTGTAAATGTTGAGTCAGTTTTTAATACTGTTACAAAATGGTAATAAACAATTTGAAATGCAGCCAATTTGTTGGCTGTTTATTTCATAAGCAATGCATTGGTTACAGTCAAGCTGCCGCTCAACTGACACCACCTTTCTACATGTTCTGTTTATGCAAACACTCTAAAAGCAGTAGGCCACATTCACACAGACGCCAAATACCCCTAAAATGGGTGTTAAATTTCTTTATACATGTTGCAGCGCTACATGTGTGCTCTATGGGTGCCCTGCAACATAAGAACATGTAACACCCATTTTATGGGTGTTTGGCGTGGTCTGTGTGAATGTGGCCTTAGAAAGAGCAAGAGAGTTAAAGTACAATTCCAAACAGGAACACTTTGATTTTCACTTACATGAAGATAACATACTTGAAACAAACAGAAAGTAAGTTCTATCTTTTTAATGGGGGAGACAAGAATGGCGCTACATTTTGGACAAGTTTTGGAAGACACATTTTCAAAGGCAAACAAATTTAGAACTTCTATGTTCATCGTTACTGGTCATCATCATGTTTGAAATGTTCCCCATCATCACAATGTTCGTCATCATGTACATTTTCGTTTGGTTCATGTTCTAAATTGCAACCATCCTCCTCTAGATCATGATGATCCTCAATTGCTGATGTAGGATCATTTATCACTATGGAGGATCCCAAATCAGACTCTGAATGGGACAGCTGCAAGTAGCAGTCCTTGCCCCCAGGTATGAAATGTTTGTTCATGCGCAGAAAAGCAAGTCTTTCTAGACTGGTGCTTGAGAGGCAGGTGCGTTTATCTCCCAAAATGTTGCCTGCACAACTAAACAGTCGTTCAGAAGGTACAGAGCTCGGTGGGCATCCAAGAATCACAGCTGCAAGTTCATACAGTTCAGGCCACTGGTCCTTCTGTAGTTGCCAGTATTGCAATGCATTCGCCTTTTGGTTCAGTCCGGATTGTGAAGCAGGCTGCTCTGTGTAGTTCCTGAACACATCCTCTGCCTCCTTCCTTGCTGCTGCGCTATAGTCCCCCTGTTCTGCTGCCACGCTACTACGCTCGTCCTCATCTTCCTCCATCATGTCTCCCCATAATTTCCCACAGAGGACATCTGACTTTTTCAACTGTGTCTCGTTGCACAGGAGACAGATGTGGAGCAGTACGAACAGATGATGCTGTCGTATTAGGTGCCAGCAAACAACTGACTCTCTCCTGCCTCACAGCTCTACGTTCCTCCATTTTTAGAATAATTTTGTCAGTTAACCTGGAAATAATTTGATTTTTCATAGCCTCAAGATCATCTACCTTCAGAGCTTTCCGCTTGTAGCGAGGGTCGAGGAAAAGGGCGAGCCGGGTGTGGATGCTGGTTTTCATTTCATCAAGGTACTTGTTCTCTGACATTACCTTGAGCAATTTCCTTGCTAGCTGTGCAGCCCCCTGCCTCCCAGCAGCCTCAAAATTTCTCTCTATTTCCTTTGTACCTCTCTCAAGGGAAGACACTGTCAAGAGGTACTGGCTGAGGCCTGTATCCCCATCACTTGCCACGTTTGTTGCCTCAAAAAAAGGTCCAAGTAGTGTAACAAGGTCGGTCACAAGGCCCCACTGCATCGGGGTGAGATGGGAATCAGAGCCATCTTTAATTGCACTTGGACCACTAACGTAGAGCTGCTGCACTGCCTGTTTTGGGGCGGACAGCCTCTCCAGCATCAAAAAGATCGAGTTCCACCTTGTCTTAACTTCCTGCAACAAATTTTGCTTTGCCAAGGAGAGCTGTTCCTGGACCTGACTCAATGCCCGTCTTGATTTTGAGGAGTGATGGAAGTGGCCACATAGGTGTCGGCAACGTGACAAAAGCTGTCCAACCACCATTGTTGATGGGTCACTCAAGAAGTTCTGAACCACTAAGTTTAAGCAGCAGGATAGGCATGGAATTCTTGTGTGGTTGCCCAGCTGCAGTGCACTTTTAAGATTTGCTGCATTGTCGCTCATGACAAATCCAACTGATAAGTTCAGGGGTTCAAGCCACTCTGCTATGATGGCAGACAGTTCATTAGCAATGTTGACAGCTTTATGGTTTTGGTCAAAAGGGGCCAAACGAAGAATGGCCTGCTGTCTGAATAGCAATCCCTTATCATCACAGGCAACCCAGTGAGATGTGACAGAGATATGCTTGTGATGGGACGCACTGGTCCACAGATCAGTTGTAAGGTGAACAGACCTAACAATGAGTTCATAAAGGTGTGGGATGGCTTTTGTTGCAAAATATACCCTGCTGGGGACTTTCCAGTGTGGAAAAAACTGAGTTATGAACTCCTTAAATCCATCAGTCTCAACAAAGGAGTACGGTAACATAGCTGTAGAAATCTACTTTGCCGTGGTTGCAACAAGCTGTCATGCCTTGGGATCTGTGGTGCTGCACATCTGCTGTCTTTCAACGCTTTCATTAATTGTTATCTGATGCAGTAATGTGCTGCTTGACGTTTTCAATGCTGGAGCTCCTCTTGGGGACCATGTCGTACCAGTAGAGGTAAGGCCAGGTGGCCTTTGATCATTAGTAGCAGTAGTTTGTGTCAGATGGTGTTTTGTACGGAAGTGTGTTATCATTGATGTTGTTCCAAGTCGCTTGCCATCTTTTCCATGACGTATTGGCTTTCTGCATAAATTGCAGATAGCAATGCTGTTATCCCCCTCCTTGAGTTTACAGTACTCCCATACCCAGGAACGTGCAGCCATGGCTCGCTTTGCAGGGCTGTTGCTGCTGTCAGAAGAGGTGCAAGTAGGAGCGGGCATTGATGGCCTTAGTGTTCCTGACAATGGCGTTACTGATACTGGCACTGCTGCAGGCCTTGGTGGCATTGATGATGGCACTACTGCAGGCCTTGGTGATGTTGATGGCACTGCTTCAGGCCTTGTTGTTTCCGCGGCTGATGTTGTTGATGGTGCTGCTGCATGCTTTGATGGTGTAAGCGGTTTCCTTGACATTGGTGTTGATTTGGCTGTGGTACACGCAGTACTTCTGTTCTTCAGCACAAACTTTTCAAAACCACGAACTGGTGCCAATCCTGTCCGATGAATTTTTGCTGCAGGTTCTTCTTCTTCCTCCTCACCAGGTTGGTCATTTTCTTTCTCCACTGACTCCTCCACCAACTCCTGTGTGCACACCTCCTCGAGCTGGCTCTGTGACCCATCACCATCCATAAGTGGTTCAGAAGAAGGCAGCATCATGTACTCAAGGATGTCTTCCTCTGCGAAGGATTGTTTGTTGTCTTGTTTATTATTTCCAACTTGTTTTGCAGACACAGGTTTCTTGGTTGTTGAAGCCGCCACTGATTTAGCACGGGCTTCCTTGCTCCTTCTCTTCATTTTGAAACCAAGTTTTCACACTGCAGTCACAGAACAGATGGGAGAGGAAATGTGTAACTGATATACAGCCATAGAGTACAATATTATTTATTTATATTTACATTAAAGTTCAACAGAGCAAGTAACATGGTAGAAATAACTAGAAATTATTTTTCTCACCTACTCAGAAGTGGTAACTGTTGTTGCCAGTTGAATAATTTATTTTTAAACCTTGCAAGTTGCAATGTATCCACAGACAGCACACACACTTCTGGGTCCACTGAAAGACAGAGAGAATATGTATTATTGAAAATTGTACTTTGATTTTCCCATATAAACCTAGCAGTTCTGCCATTGCTGTGCTGACAATATTCTGTAGAAAAAATGAAATATATAATCAATTTTAACTAATATATATTTCATATGTTCAACTATCCCTTCCTCGTATCATGCTTATTTATAAATTATATAACTGAAAATGAACACACTCATAGTAAGTAAATGCTTGATAATATAAAACACGAATGTAACTGACCTCGCTAGGGGTGGGAAAACCGGATCTTTTGGTATCCGATAATGCCGGTACTGGGCATACCGGCATTATTGGATTCAATCCGGTAATCCGGCCCGTTTCCCGGATTCCCGGTACCGGATTTTTTTTGTTACATTGCGGCCATTCAAATGAATGGCCGCAATGTAAAAAAAAAAAACAAAAAACCTGCGTTTCCCTCCCCCTCCCAGGCTGTGCGGGTAGAAGGGGGGACACCCCCCACCCACCCTGCCCAGCCTGGATTTAAACAAAAAAATTCCCCTAAGTGTCCCCTACTGCGGCTCCGGGCCACCGCCGGCAACCCAGACCCAGCCCACCAGCGACCGTCCCAGCAGCAGCCGGTAAGTATTAAGTACGTGTACTGTATGATCCCTGGGGTGGGGTGGGGGTTTAACACCCCCCACCCCAGGGATCACCCTACTTCCAAGTTCCCACCCAGGGATCGTACCTTCTTTGAGCTCCGGCGGTCCGGCGGCTTCAGCGCCGGCTGTGGCTACCGGTTTCAGATGCTAGTAGGCCTTCCAGGGAAACCTGGAAGTTCCCCGGGTTTCCCCGTAGTACATCTACATCTACTCTGCTGTACTATGGATTCAATTAAAAGTGGGAGGAGGTGCACAGAGCAGCACGGCCCAGAAGAGTTTCTTTTGCAAATCAATTGTATCTAAGTGAACTAATCAGTGCCTCCTGCCTTGGTCTAAGGAAAGTGGTCTAGCGACTCCAGCCAATTTCTCTTCCCAGGGACAGGGGGAGGGTTAGCTCAGATAATCTGAAGGAAACGTATTTTACATCTTTCTTTAAAATAACTATGTGAAAGTAAAGAAAGAGGCACATTCGCATTGTGCATTGGCAATAGCAGTAAAAGAGGTGTCTGCCCCAGTCCACCTGTGCTTTGTGGCTCTAGTCTAGAGTAATTTTTCTATAGTCACAGTCACCTACAGCCTCCCCCCTAAGCTGATGCAGTCAGATGCCTCCCTCCCCCACATACTTTGATCATGTCATGTGGGAGCACGGTGCTTAGTCAGACCGAGCAATGGCAGTGTCTGGCACTCCTCCCCAACCCACCCACCCCCACCACGCTGCTGCGGTGGTGGCTTATGCTGCTGCGTTTACTGAGTTATGTCACTGAGGCTCCAGCTGTAGCCGCCCAGTGTGAATGGGGAACCAATTTTTTTCCCCCATCACACCAGGATGATACAGCAGGGCGGCAGCCAATTACACTCCCGACTCGTGATCCATTTTCATGTTTTATTCACTAACAGCACATTCCCCTCCCCTCCACCCAAAGTTACATTATATTGATACTGCTGTACTCATAAAAAGTGGGAGGAGGGGTGCACAGAGCAGCCAAGCCCAGCAGAGTTTCTTTTGCAACTCAATTGTATCTAAGAAAGTGAACTAATCAATGCCTCCTGCCTGGTCCTAGGGAAACTGGTCTAGCCAATTTCTCTTCCCAGGGCCAGGCAGGGGATACTGTTTAGCTCAGGTAATCAGAAGGAAGCATGTGTTTTAACTTTTTTGTTCTTAAACAAAGACACATGCACTGTATCCAACAAGCTTGTGCGTTCGCAAGGGAAGTAAACGGAGGTGTCTGCCCACCCCCTGGTTTTGTGACTCAAAGGTTTCGTAAATGCACAGTCCCCTCCCGCCCACCCAAAGCTAATGCAGTCAGACACCCAACATCCTCCCATGCAAACTTTGATACAACTCTCAAAATTTCCACTGACATGGGGGAACACCGGGGATGAACATGTGCTCAGTCCTATCAATGGAGGAGTCTGTGCCTCCTCCCCAGCTCCCCCAATGTTGCTGTGGCTTTTGCTGCTGCTGTGTTTAAGGAGTTAGGCTGTTCTGTTGAGGAAGGCAGCACTTCAAAATGAGCGTGAGCGGACAGCTCTCCCCGGAGCTCGAGCGCAGTAACTCGAACGGGAGTGGATAAAGTCCGTCGGGAGTGCTTAATAAGCTCATCTCTCCCATCTCCCTGTGCGAGGTGAGAGACCGAACCTCGCTGAAAAACGGAATTTGTGCGAGGGCAAGTTACAGCTCTAGTAAAGACCCATACGCTATCCTGACGGGCATTCTTCTCGCAGGGCACGTGCCCCCCTCTCTTAGGATCAGCCTCAGTAACGCTTGGACTAGTGTGAGTGCTCCCCTAATTCCCCCCACCCTGGTCACAGCGGGGGAGCAGAGCAGCCCCCTTTTTGAACACAGACCGGAGCCCTCACTTCTACCCGGCCCCCACTGCAATGAGCGGCCAGGTGGACCGCTGATCTGCTGCTTCACTGCTCCCCCCTCCCTCTCACAATTTCAGTGCCACCAAAGTGCCGTGGAGCCTCAGCCCACATAGGCGGTCCCAGGACCCATGGCACAGACACCAGGTTCCCCCCTACCACTACCCCCTATTGTTTTGTGGGCCCCTTCCCCCCCCGGGAAACATGGGGCAAGACTGGGCCTTCTCATATTTTCACCCCCCACAGAGGCCCTTCAGCCCAGTAGGGCCTGCACGCCTGGGTGTGGGGAGCGTGGCTTCTGGCTTGGGCAGTTCAGGGTGTTTTTTGGAGAGTTAATCTCCTGTGAGGCAGCAGCTACCAGAAAGGGGGGGGACAAGGGGGTCATACCTCCCCTGTGGGGAGCTGGCAATGGGTAAAAAGGGAGCAGTTATGGCACCCAAAAAGAGACGGGCCCTGCCCAAGGGTCCAGCCAAGCACACTCTGAGGGCCGGGCTGGCCCCCCAAAACTCACTCCAGGAATGGCAGGGAGGAGCAGAGGCAGGTCCAATACTTCAGGGCCTGTAGGCACAGCTCTTGGGGTACCAAAATAGGATCGTGGAGCTGGAGAGCTCCGAAGGGAGGGTGGAGGCTAGCGCCCCCACACAACTAAGGGAAGCAGATCAGGGCGGTCCAAGCCCAAGAGATGAGGTGTCTACGCCACTCATTGGGGAAAGGCCCCCCCGGTAGGGGCATGGACGCCGCCGGGTTTTGCCTTCTCGGTACAGGGAGGAGGAACCCGAGCCCAGCTGTCGCAAAGAGGAATTCACCCCCAGCCAGCAGGCACAAATAACCACACTGAGGGAAGGGATGCTGGCCCTGGTGGACAGTCTGGATTCAGCCCAGAGGCAGCAACAGGGGACAGTGTACCACAGCAGCTATCAAAGAGCCTCCTATGACCCAGAGACACCGGAAGGTGAGCACTATGGGGAGTGTACATGCAAATGGGAGCATGACCAGGAAGGAGCAGGTTCAGTCAGATGGCAGATGCCAGAGACCCCCACTAGGAAATGTTCATGCTGGGACTGGCCGCAGGTGTGTCAGTCCCCGTGTGGGGGGCGAGACTCCGGGGGGCTGGCACCCCTACTTAACCAAAAGAACCAGGCAATGTCCAGCTCACAGGCACAGGGCTGCGGCCCAAGTATGGAGCGCAGGGCCATGCTGCTCGAACAGTGCCGCATGGTGCTGTGAGCAATGGGAGGAACCTTGCCCCCTGGCAGGCGGTTATGTTGACGTGTCTGCCCCGTTAGGCGAACATCTGTTTCAGGCAACACGGGGAAAAATATGGAGCTGCAAGTATATAGACATCTTTGCGCTCCTCTTTAGTGATCCCATTCCTGACCCAAACAACAAGGAGGAGAGTTAGGACAGGGAGAAATTTAAAAGGCCAAAAGCCAAACACAATTGGACCAACTAGAGGGCCACCTTTACAATCTACCTAAGGGTCACCCTTCACAGGTTCTCGGAGCGGGAGGTGGAATTGGTCAAATACTCGGACATCGTACGTCGGGCTTTTGGCACGGAAGGCCCCGGGGCTTGGCTGCATTATGACGAAGCTTTCCATCACAGGGCAGCCAACAACCCTAGTTTGAGATGGGACGCGCATGCCCATGACCTCTGGTTGGAGTGCATTAGCAGCTCCAGCTATGCCCCATGATCAGACAGCGGGCATGTCCTCGCCTGAGCAGGGAGTGCCCAGCAGGGGGACAGGGCACAAGGTTGGAGAAAGAAGTAGGCCCTAGTCAGGCCTACATGCTGGGACTACAACAATGGGGGCAAATGTTTTCATTCCAGATGTAGGTTTAAACATGTGTGCACACAGTGTGCAGGTGCCCACGCTGCATCAGGATGCAGCAAGTTTAGGCAGTATGGGGCCAGGAACAGGGGACAAAATGGCACCAAGGCAGGTCCCTCAGACCAAGCGGGTAGGCCCCAGGCTTTGGGGAAGGATCCCAACCCCAGTACATTATGATGCCTTGCAGGCAGCAACTCGTGAATACCTCGACATAGCCACCGCCGATTACATAGTTGAAGGATTCTGGCTAGGTTTCAGGATCCCAACGTTAGGCCCCCACTACCACCTGGGAGCTAGGAACTTGAAATCAGTGTGGAGGAATGAACAGATAGTCCAGCTAAAAATTAATAAAGAGGTTAAGGAGGAGAGGATTCAAGGCCCCTTCAACACTCTTCCCATGCCCACATTGAGGATATCACCCCTGGACATAGTCCCAAAAAAGGCCCCCCCGGAGAGTTTAGCCTGATTCACCACCTGTCCCATCCAAGGGAAGAGTCAGTAAACGATGCTATACCACAAGAACTGTGCTCAGTCAGGTATGCATCATTCGACTCAGCAGTCAAAATGGTGTGGGCCTGTGGGAAGGGCGCTCTCCTGGCAAAGTACAATATCAAATCCTCTTTCCGACTTCTCCTGGTGCACCCTGAGGATTTTGAGCTTCTGGGAATGAAATTCCAGGGCAAGTTCTACTTTGACAAGGCTATGCCTATGGGATGCTCCATCTCTTGCACTGCCTTTGAGAAGTTGAGCTCGGTGCTTGAGTAGATCACCCACAGGCGGGCGGGGTGGAGATGAATCACTCATTATTTGGATGATTTCCTCTTCACGGGAAGGGCAGGGACTTTGGAATGTGTGCAAATGAGGTGCGCATTCCAGGAAGTCGCCGAGGAGTTAGGCGTGCCTTTAGCACCCAAGAAAACTGAAGGCCCAACGACCAAATTGACATATTTAGGCACAGAACTGGACACGGTGTGTTCCCTCTCAGGATTGCTGGAGAATAAACTCCAAGCACTCAGGTGCACAATAGTGGCCTTTCAAGCAGCCCCCAAAGTAACGGTCAGGAAGCTCCAGTCCCTCATGGGTAGTCTGAACTTTGCCTGCCGAGTCATTACCTCGGGGAGGGCATTTATGTCCCGCCTGTATGCCCACATCAGTAGCGACTGTCCCCCGCATAACCACATCAGGGTGACAAAGGAGATGCGGGAGGATTTGGCTACATGAGAGGTCTTTTTACAAGGCTATAATGGGGTCAGTTTCTGGTGGCAGTGGCTTCTCCTGGAATCCGAGCTGCAGATACACTCTGATGCAGCAGGTGGGCACGGTTTTGGAGTATACTTTAGGGGCAGGTGGTGCACGGCTCCATGGCCAGTGGATTGGGAGGAGGCTGGAATAACCCGTGATTTTACATTTTTGGAATTCTTCCCTATAGTAGTGGCCATGAACTTGTGGGAAACAGATTTCGCCAACAGGAGAGTCCTGTTTTGGTGCGATAACATAGCAGTTGTCCATGTTATCAACAAATTGTCATCTAAATCAGAAAGGGTCATGAGGATGGTGCGGGTTTTTGTATTCAGGTGTCTTAGACTGAACATCTTGTTCACGGCCAAACACGTGCCCGGCATTAACAATGGCATAGCTGATGCCCTCTCTCGATTCCAGACAGAACGATTTTGCCTGCTTTCCCCAGATGCCAGAGAGGATCCCGACCCGTTGGGAAGTTAGGTCACAGGAGGATTCCACTCGGGTTAACTCGAGAACATCTGGAGCTGTTAGACAGGTGACCAGGGCAATCGCCTGTTGGGGACTGGAACCTCCTGTTGTTGGAAAACAGCTAAATATAGGTAGGACCCCAGGTCAAAGGGAGGAAGTGGAGAGGGCTACCCTTCCCCCTTTTTTGGATTTATATTGAACCAATAAAGAATACGGTCGTTCTAGCCCATAAACTGTGTCCTCGTCTTCTTCTGGGATTGCGTCAACAATGCTTCTGTACCCTTGAACAATAAGTTGCCACTTCTTTTAACTCCCAGCTTTCAAACATTTATCTAGTTCAGTAGGTTATTTTAGCTTTGATTCTTTATTTTCCCCTTGAGAAGACCTGGAGTGGATTTATTTCTTACACATGCAGCTGCAGTTTCCACTTAGCTATGAATCACAAAGCTCTTGCAATCTGTGTGCTGCCAAAAGTGACCTACTGTACCCCTCTGAGTGGTGAAAAGCACAAAGCACTTGCATACTAGCTGGAGAAGCATTAGTAATACTTTGCCCTTCTGTCACAACATATGCAGAACTCACTGAAGTCCACTGAAGCTTAATACAGAAAACGTCTGAGGATAGGGCCCATTAAAGACAAAACTGTGCGCTCCTTTCTCATGCTAAATAGTCTTTACTTACAGGACTAATCCTATCCACCAATGTATTTAATGGGTTGCAAATGCTGGGTCTATATGTTTTGTGAACAGGATACTTTCCCCCTAGTTGTTCTGCAGGATTCTTCAGGCTCTAGAAATTATGTCCCTTTCTACAGGGTCTGGCCTATATTATGGAATACCACTCACCGTGGAAAGTTGCAGCTATCCAGTTCTTTCCACCAGTGATTTGCATCTACATAGTGCCTTCATCCCCAAGGTTCTCAAAGATGGATAAAAATCAGATTATTATCCTTACATTCTTGCCTCAAATAAATGAGAGTAATTACTTTACAAGGAAGAAGAAAAATAAGTGAAAAGTAAGTCCAGTGGACAATATAAATAAAGCTTGTGACTGTGTGGTTTCATATGTGCCAGTGGCTTTGCTAACCATGTTTCTTCCCCAAGTACAATGGTCACATTCTTCCATCCATTAAAGTTAATGGTTCAGCTTCAATGGACTTTAATGGTGGAGGATTACATCCAATATTTCTCATGCTCACTCCACTATTTGCATCATTTCTCCTTTCCTGATGAGCACAGAGGAGGATAAAGAAAGGCTCTTTAAAATCCAAGCCCCATAGTCAGATGGGTGTTGGAGGGTAAGTAGGCAATGGCCCGATGCATAGCTGCAAAACTGCATATTAGGCTGGGTTGTTTCACTTGGGAGGAAGGTGAGAGATTGCATGATAAAGACAGCACAGGAGTGATCATCTCATAAAGATGAAAAGTTTGTCCAGGGAGCCTCCCAAAGTTTTGAGAAGTCAGAAAGTATGACTTGGCTTGGCCCTGTTGACTTTAACTCAACATAAAGTAGAGTGGAAGAGGTGTCATGAGGTTAGAGCAAAGGAATGGAGCACCATATGCTTATATTTTATTCTCAGTGCTGCTAATTACTGTGTAACTTTAGGCAAATCAGTTCAACCCTATGACTCAATTTTTCCAACTCTGAAATTGAGTTTCTAATACAGAACTACCTCACAGACATGTAGTAAAGTTACATTTATCAATAATGCTTGGAAACCCTTTAAGATCCTTATGTGAATGGCATTTTACAAGCAGATTATTAATCCAAAGGATAGGCAATATAGTCCTATTATTTTTTCCCCCTTTAAATTGTTTTTAGCCATTGGCAACAAGAGCAAAATAATATAAGGTGTCATCAAAAACAGCAGTTTTCAACAGTGGGAAACTAGATCATTATTTCAGAAGGAAAAGGGGGTTTGCTTAAGAAGTCTTCTTTCCTGAAGGGTGCACTTTGTCTTTTGGATCTCACCTATGCAGAGCAGATGTAAGAGCATTATGAAGTATGTCAGTCAGTACAAAGCTTTCCAGACCCTACGAGATAATGGCAACAATTCCATTCTTTGTGTCTGTCTGAGGGGGAGGAAAACAAGTTACCCTTTTGAGGGTCCGCCCCTGCCAGCGTGTCTGAGATACACAATATAAGCAAGATCGCTTGTATCTTTGACATACTTTTTGAACGATAGCTGCTGATTTGCAAGAAGAGAAAAGAGACGTGGATCTTTAACAGTAATACATAGTCTGTCAGAAAGGTATGTAGCAATTACATTTATTTGGGGTTTTATATTTGTTATTAAGCTATACAACTTGTGCATCAAAAACTGCTCTCCCATTGCAGCCAGTAGATGGAGAGTACAGCAGCAAGACCACTCAGTTTAGTAACATCTCCTCTGCAGTTATGTACTTGATTCTTTTCAAACGGAAGATAAAGATACACAGAGTGCCATAAAATCTAAACTAGCTGGAAAGGTTCACATCTAAGGGCAGGTCACCTGGATTACAGTGAAATTTCCTGCAATGAAAAAACCCAGGGCTCTCCAAAACTACAACTAAACACATTTTTCACAAGATGAATCAATGAAAGAACTGTGCAACTTTCAAAGGGGAGATACATACACGGACACACAGGCAAGTGGCACTGACCATTGTGCCTGCTTTGGTACATTTCTATGAAAAATGCAGCAAAACTGAATGAAACTGAGATGATCTCATGGTGTTCCAGTGTGTATTCAGGAGCAAATAACGCCAAACACAGACAAGGCAGAGAAATTTCATTAAAACATCTAGTCTAGATGGCTTCTATTTCAAAAAGTTAGTGTTAGATGGAAGGTGAAGGTGAAGGATGGTTTTACTATCCTGTTTTTTTTACGGTCAAAATGAGCCTACTAACAACTAACCAAATGGTCAAATGCTGTGTTAAAGAAAACAATATCTGAGAAACTCAATGAGAAGAGCAGCATGATTTCTTTCAACTTTTTAAAACTTCCTGTTTCTGAAAGCATGACAGCTGTGGTTTCCATGAATCTTTTGATATTCAGTGTAGCTCTAGGGAACTTAGGGATTTATCTCAATGACCACTCTACTGTATTTTTTAAGATAAAAGGGGGAAAAGAACATGCCTTCACAAGTGAAGGATGATATTTTGCTCTCAAATTTAGGACTCCCTGAATTAGTTATAAAATGAATAGTTTTCTTTGCTCCTTCAAAATGTCTCTGTTTTCCCGATTTAGCACCACTGATGCCTTATATATTTTTGTAAAGCACTTCAAATGTAAACAAAACAAGATCAATTGGTTTTATGAAGTGCATAACATTCTGAAAGCTATCAACAAATTTATTGTACTAAGAAAAACCAGACTCCCCCCACCCATTTCTTTTTTTTAAATGTTGCATGTGGGATAAATTAACCATGTATCTTCTTAATATTTGGAAAGCAACATTGAAAAGGATTTTTTAAACTGATCCTTGGTTTTGCCTCTTGTAAATATGGGCATGTATGTAGCTTGCAGGCTGACAGCATTCATTCTAACAAATTCTCTATAATATTCATCACATTTATTGAACATAACAAATACAGTACAGTCTTTGTATAGCCTAGAGGAGAAGTCTGGCTTTCACATGATTTGTGCTTTTTTATGGACAATTAACAAGTGATTCTTATATTTGATTAAGCTTGGTCCCTTTTGGGGCACCCTATCCTCAGAGATGGTAGAGTGATACACATAGCTCCCTAGGGTGAAATTTAACTGGAAAGAAGAGAGGCAAACTGAATGTTGGTATATATTAAAGAGGAGTTGTGATTAATTATCAAATATCTATACCTATATGGCAGATAGACCTGAAAAAAGAGATTCAAGATTGAAATGGTATCCCACATTTTAAAGATCCTCTACCCAGAATCTTTAAAAAACTTGTCATGATTGTGGACAACAAATGAACATATCATACAAAACTGGATAATTATTTCAAAAGCTGTTTTCCTAGTGATAATTAACACTAATTAATAATTATTATAATTAATATATAGTCTGGATGATAACTATTAGAACATTTCAATTTTAATAAAAATTAGAATAATTAAATGTAAACTAAGGCATTTTGTAAACTACTGCTTTAAAGGCCCTTTTCACACAAGACACACACACACCCCATGTCCATGTAGGCGACTGGGTGGGGGCGTCTGTGTGACTGCCGGTGCGGATGAGTGGGGGTACACGTGTGCTCTCTCACTCCACCCATCTCCACTGATTCCCCACGCATGGAGGCATTGGAGAAAACGGAGATGCCTCCATGTGTGGAGATCGGTGGAGGTGGGTGGAGATGGGTGTGCATCTGTGCCAGGGGCCGCACACGCACCGCACACCTACCGTGGTCTCCACCTATTCCCCCCCACTCATAACGGGGCTCCTCCCAAGCCCATGTGAAAAGGACCATAGACAAATATACGTAGGGTGAAATCTTGACTCCGCTGAAATCAATTCAAGTTTTGTCATTAACTATAATGGAGTTAAAACTTCACCACAGTGTCCAACTATTATAATAAGGACCAGCTCCTCCCGTATATTAGTTACCTTGCTCGTATAAGCATGTTGGGCACTCCCGTTATTACACAGAAGATTTCCCCCAAAGCTTGCACACTAACAGTGTGATCCTAAACACACTTGCTTCAGTATGGCTTCCACACATTCAAATTTAAGATCCTAATCCTCAAAACAAACATGTGACTAACTGTGCATCGTTATTTACATGAATATTCTTTTAAACCATTCCTTCATTGACACGTTCCAGATTTTCCAGTAACCCATTCCCTCTCCATTGCTACTTAAATGACAGATATGCCCTCCTCTCATTCTTCCTTTGCACATCCACCCTCTATTCGGGGGGGGAGGGGGGTCCTTCAATTTAGCAGTTATGACACTGGTTTTAATTGGAGCAGAATTGAACCCAGTGTGCATGTGCACAAAATACACACACACAACGTCCAAAATAGCTCAACCTTTGTCAATGTCCTGTTTTTTATTGGTGTCTCCTCCACATTTCTTAAATTATGCAAGACTGGTCAGATTAGTTCTTTATGAGTGTTACAACAGACATGAATTTTGTCCATTGTGTCCAAACTGGCATTACTGCAAAACCACTGAAGGAAGTGGGAGTTTGGAGGTGAAAAGGCATGCAGTATTGGGCTAAATAATAATAATAATTAATGATGATATCAATGTTATTAATAATAATTTAACTATCTCTTTTCAACCTGGTATAGACTTATTTTTCAGTTCTTTACCTCTATTATCTCTCAGCAGAATATTCAGCCTAAAAATGCCTCAGTCCTGTTCACTGCACATATGGCCCCTTTCACACAGCCATCTAACACTAATAAAATGGGTGTTATATTTTATTATACATGTTGCAGGCACCTATAGAACACACCTGCAGCCCTGCAACATGCATAATAAAATGTAACACCCATTTTATCAGTGTTAGCGTGTCTGTGTGAAAGGGGCCATATTTTTATTATTATTATTATTTTGCAGAGGTAAAACTAAAAACAAATGGGTACATTTCAGTCTCATGGCCTTGTGAGAAAATTCTGAAAAATCAAGGCAACAGGCAGAAAATAAGATTGTATAATGTGGTGAAAGGGCAAGAGTTCAGTCAGTCTGATCAGTTCTCAGATGGGGAAAGGCATCCCACCTTATAAATTTCCAAGTAGTAAAAAGAAAGGAGAAAAACTGTGATAATCATGACACTAACGTCAGTCTTATTTAACCAGCTGGTTAATGTTGCTTCCATTTATTATTTCTTTCTTCATGGAGAAAGCAGTAAATCTGTAGCTGATGTGAGGCCGCATGTGGAATTTACAGACACTTACAACAACTAATGAAATATTTTTCTTGTTTTCTTTCTAAAGTCTGAAGATGCTAACCCATTAAAATAACTCTTTTTTAAGCCAGCTAAGTATAAATAGATTTTCCACCTGACTGATTTAGTAGAGTGGATGTGCATGTCATTTTTGTTATTACAATAATGATAACGAAAATTGTCATTTTCATTATTGTTATTGTAGTAACGAAAATGACAAAAGATAATAATGAAAATAGAAATGAAAACAACATTTTGTTTTTGAAATAAAGGGAAAACACTGAAAAATGTATTTCCAGCTATAACTTTTTTGTTTCTTATTCAATTGTGACATAATTTTGATTGTTTGTACCCCCATAGAGGGCACTATGTTTACCAGGTTCTGAAACTATTCAATAAAGGGAACATATTTTAGAAGTGATTTAATGTTGTGATTTTAAGAAAAGCTCCATACACATTTGTGACTACAACTTCTTTATCTTCCATTCAATTTGAATGAAATCTGTGCATATCATGTTCTTCCACAAACATAACAGGTCTGCCAATTCTCAGAAAGATTGGGTGAAGGGAACTGATGGTATAAGACATTAACTTGAAAATACATTTCCAGCTGTAACATTTGTATATTCCATCCTGTTTACAAGATATTTGGCAGAAATGTATCACATACCTTCCCTGTAATCTTTACCAAACTACAGGACAATTTGATAAAGGGACCCATTTATAAGCAATTGAAATTGTTCCCTTGAAGACCATTATTCAGATAAACAGCAGCACATGCACTGCCAGTCAGAGGCAGGCACCTGGCATGGCAGGGGGAGAGATGCTGTAGGAGGGAGGATGTGCAGCAACCCAAAAGACTGACAGACACATTCATTAGCTAATTACTGCATGCTTCTAGTTTTACAGGACCAATGGGCAGTGGCTTTGAGGCGGGCATAGGGGGCAGCCCTCAGGTGGGCATAGAAGGGACATAACTGGGACTTTGGGGATAGCATTCCAGCAATCAGGAGACATAGTTTACACATCCAGGCTGGATAATTATCATCACAATCACATCCTGCAACACTGTGACAGAGGACATAAGAGACTCTCTGTTGGCCCTTTCCTAAACAGATGCTTCTGACTTCCCAGTAACAAGTGGGGGAAGAGATGTTGGGATGGTCACAGCACAGAATGAGGATATTTGGTTGACATTTCTGCTGGCCACTTGGCATCACAAACCGATCTTATACCACAGTGACACGTAAGAGAATCCCTGGCATAGGCTCCTTCTCTGCATATGCTGTGCAGGCATATAAAATTGGGACCCTTTATCATATCTTTCTGATATTTGGCAGAGATGACCATGAAACTGTGATATACAGCCCCGACAAATTTTACATACACTGGCTGGGCTACAAAGATGGTACAGTCAAACATACATTTTTAAGTTAATTGCTTATACCACCAGGACCCTGTATCCAATCCTTCTGAAAGTTGGCAGAGATAGTGAATATGGGAAGGGGTATAAATTTTCCAAGTTTCATCTACATTAAATGTGAGGAAAAGAAGTTACACCTAAGAATGTATTTTGAAGATTTTTGCAAAATAAATTAATTCAACTACTTCTAAAATTGAATTCCTTTATCCACTCTTTTTGGGATTTGGTACACATAATGACTTCCATTGGAGGTACAATCCCTCCAAGTTTAAGTCAAATATAGGGAAAAACAAAAAAGCTACAGTTGAAAATGTGTTTTCCATTAAAATCAATGGAAAACAAAAACAAAAACAATTTAATATTTATGAAAACAAAAATGACAGATTTAAATAACAAAAATGAAAAAAAGAAAAAGAAAATGACATGGGCCCCCACTGCACACTTCTAACCCTCACCAAGGTATTATGCAATTATTTAGACTTCTTCCATTCAAAATCATAAATCAAGCTAAAGGGTGTGGCCACTGCAGATTCAAGCACTTGAAGAGATTAGAGAGCCAAAGCCAGCAGGACTGGGGCTGGGGCTATTGCCCAGGTTGCTCCCTCACTGAAAAGGTGTTGCTTTTTTTAAATTGACTGCCGGTACTGCGTCGTGGGGGGAGGGGGGTGCACTTCCGGCCAGGACAGTACAAGGCAGGGCCACTGCCTATGGCTGCGCCATAAGCATGAACCACAGTGCGTCGTGCCTAAGGGCTGTGCGGGCACAGGCGCGCCCTTGCGTGTGCGGACTTAGGTGCCAGCGGAGGCACCAGGGGCTCCCCTGAGAGCTTTCCAGGCATCCCCAGGGGCCAAGTGTCCCCTGCATCCGCCTCGTGAAGGCCCAGGCATCCCCAGGGGCCACGTGTCCCCTGCATCCGCCCCATGAAGGCCCAGGCATCCTCAGGGGTCCAGTGTCCCCTGCATCCGCCCCGTGAAGGGCCAGGCATCCCCAGGGGCCATGTGTCCCCTGCATCCGCCCCGTGAAGGCCAAGGCATCCCCAGGGGTCCAGTGTCCCCTGCATCCGCCCCGTGAAGGGCCAGGCATCCCCAGGGGTCCAGTGTCCCCTGCATCCGCCCCATGAAGGGCCAGGCATCCCCAGGGGTCCAGTGTCCCCTGCATCTGCCCCGTGAAGGGCCAGGCATCCCCAGGGGCCAAGTGTCCCCTGCATCCGCCCCGTGAAGGGCCAGGCATCCATCTGACACTGGTCCTTTCTATTCTATTAATCTGGGTTAAGCGCTGCCGGCCCCAGCGTTGATAAGGACTAGGCTTCTCTTGACTGGTTGGACTTTTGTGCTGTAATTACTGGGGTTCAAAGGTGGCTAGTTTGTGCCTCAGAAAAACTGAGGTACGTTTGTTTGTTTAAATTTGTTTTTTAAAATTATTCCCAAATGTTCAGGGTTTAAGAGTGGTCAGTTTTGGCCTTAAAGAAAGAAAAATCTTATTTATATTCTTATTCTTATTCTCCTTATTTCCCTAATTGTGATGTCCAGTGTATTACCTGTTGTAAATTGGTTCTGAGTAATGAGGATTTAACCAGTAATTAGCTGGTTTAATTTTAAGGCTTCTAGGAGTCTGTAAGAATTCTGTCAGTTTTGCAAGGAAGTATTGTCACTTGTATGTGTCATTTATTGGTATCCAACTGTAATTATTGTGATTTAAGAGTTTCGTTATGCCTGAAAGGAAGAGATCTAGACTTCCCAATTTTCCAGTTAATGTTATGGAGCAACCTTGTTTAAAGAAGACAAAGATCTATGAATTCATAAATGACTCTCCCAGTTTTGGTGTCCACTCAGATTCTATTCCCTTGTCCAACAGATTTTCTATTTTGGAGGAAGAAAGAAATTGTGAACTCTCCTTGCAGGCTCGAATCAGGTGCAATAACAATATTGGGACTGATGCTATAGAGAAGAACACCTGTAGTATCCCCATTTCTGGGATGGTTAGTAATGGGACTTCTGCATTGGTTACTGATTTTTGTTATTATTATGCTTAGTGCACACTGAGGGTGTGATTGCACTTGCTGTGTGCTTGGTGCTCAAATAGCTGAGTTAACAGTGACACCTGTGTAACATCTGTGCAATATTTATGTATGAGCACCTTCTTTGCAGGAGCATAAGCAGTGCAAATGTGTATAACGTGTCGCACTATGGAACACTCTGCTGACTTGAGGCCATTGATCGGATGGCTCCTAGACATCCAATGCCCAGGCGACAGTACCACAGCCCCCCCCCCACCCCCGTGGTTTTCGGGGGAGCTGTGAGTGCTGAAGCAAGAAGGGCAGCGGATGGAGCGATGGTGGCATCGTTATCGTACTGAAGCCGACAGACTGCAGCATAGAGCCAGTTTACAAACATATGCCAAGGCAATGAGGGCAGCAAAAAAAGCTCTTTTCGCTGCTCTCATAGCATCTGCAAAATCTCGCAATCATTTTATTGCTGATTAATGTTGTAAGCTTCTCTGAGCTGCCTGTGGCAGGAGGGGTGGGATATTAAAATTTTTAATAAATAATAATAATAATAATAATAATATTAATCTATGTTAATGCATCAGAAACCTAAAAGGGCTCAATCACACTTCCCTTGAAATCAGTAGAAATTTTCCAAGCTACACTGATTAAAGACTAAACTGTTCTTAAAGCATCCATTTGTATTCTGAGTCTACTCTGAAATGTACTGTAGTTAATACATACTTTCAGATCTCAAGCGTAGAGACTGGGTCTTTAACTGTTTTTTGCAGCTCTAAACAAATGGTGGTTATGAAATATAGCCTGTTCCACATGGCTATATGACCTTGTTATAAAACCATGGGTTCAATTATCCCCTTATATATCAGTACAATGCCAACGGGAGGAGAACACTCTGGTGTTCATGAAAGATGCTTTTTTCCACGATACTGAGAGACAGAAGACATGATCTCTCAAGTTGTGTTCTGTGGCTAACAATGATGAATAAGAACATCATAATTATGGAACGAACCAACATGATCACTTCCCAGCCTAGCGAGGTACTGTAATTTAATGTTACAGGTCAAAAATGGAACTGATCTACTGGTGTGAGCTGCCAAATATACTACTCTCAGTAGTGAGGAGAGAAAAAAAGAAACTTCGCCCCTTTGCCCAACTAAAACTATGACTGAGAGGGCAATACGTGCATTCAGGGAATCATGCAAGATGAGAGGACTAGGCTCTCTGAAGAGTTATGGAAAGCCTGCTGGAAGAAGTAGGGTTTTTCAGGGTGGGTATTAGAGGATAGAGATTGGAATATGAATGATAAAGTGCATGGAAGAGCAGTGAGTATAAGTCATGACAAAGTTCATATGGCACAAAAAAAGAAAGGAAGAATGGATTGTTGGAAAAAATGACAGAAAAAATAGAAAGGTTGAAGGGGAGAAAAGAATAGAACAAGACAGAACCAAAGAGGAAGGATTAAGACTGGAGAAGGAGAAATCTGGAAGTGGAAAAAAAAGTTGAAATACATAAAAACATACACCAGGAAAAAATATTATGTGACAAAGCAGGAAAAGAAGGAGGAAAAAAGCAAAGGAAGAAAGAAGGAAGAACAAAAATAAGCTAGGGAACAATCCTCCACTAGGGGTGTGCATGTCGTTTTCGTTATTACAATAACAATAACGACAATTGTAATTTTCATTATCGTTATTGCAATAACAAAAATGGCAGTCGATAACAACGATAACAAAAACGACTATTTCGTTAGTGCTGTGACAGTTGGGTTTTGGAGGGGAAATGTGCAGAGGGGAGGAGGGAGCAGACATCTCGGAGCCCTAAACAGGGTTGAACTCTTGAACTGTGCCAGTTTTGGAAGGGGCAAGCAGCTCAGCAGTATCTGATGGATGTATTGCTGGCCAATGAGCAGCCCAAGCAGGCCCCAGCAGTCTCACGGCACTCTGTGATTGCTCAATGCATGCTGCCTCCCACAACCAATCAGGGGTGCTCTGGGGGAGGGCACCGCAACCCTTTATAATGGGAGAGCCAGGCTTTTTCTCTCCATTCTATGAGAACTCTGCTTGTCGGGTGCTTGCACACAAAAAATCCTCCCTAGCCTTCATTGCATTACCAATACCTTTCCTTCCTCATACCCTACATTTTACCTTCTCCATTTCCCTGCCCTTCTCCCCCCTGTACATTATATATATATAGGTAGTATAGATTAGATATATATTATATAGATTAGAATAGTTATATAGACAACTGATTAGATAATAGATAGTTTTCCTTTTTCCTTCCCGTCTCCCTTAAATTTAGATAGATATTACTCGTGTACATATAATATCTAATTTTTCTATATAGGTATTTAGGCTAGTCTGTTTTATCATATATATATATATAGTTATAGGAATCAATAATTATAACAATACCGCTACCAAAAATAAAATCTTGGTTTGAAATACCGATACCAATAACGACAACGATAATGAAAATGACCTTGTTGTTGATAACAAAAACAACATTTTTGATTTTGAATGGTTCAACCTTTGATCCACAAGTAACCCCCGCTAAGGTGGCTGATGCGATACAATCTCTTAAACGCAATAAGTCGCCTGGTATCGACTTCATTGTTGCTGAAGTCTTGCAGGCTTGCCCTGACTAGTGGTCCCCCTTGTTAGCTTCCTATTTTACATCTATTAACTTTACGAGGAGGATACCCAGAGTCTGGGGTGTATCTAGCATTGTGCCTATTTTTTAAAAGGGCGACCCTAGGGATCTGGGCTGCTATCGCCCTATTAGTCTCTTACCGGTGATAGGCAAACTCTATTCCAAGTTACTGCTCAACCATCTTGAGACCTGGGTCTATGAGCAGAAATTAATTCCCCAGGAACAGAATGCTTTTCAGAAGAATTCCTCTATTATTTACAACTGTTTCATACTTACTCATGTAATCACTAAGTATGTAAGAATTAGGGCAGGGACACTCTTCTTGGCTTTTATTGACTTCCGTAAGGCTTTTGATTCCATCTCAAGAGTGAAGCTCTGGAAAAAGCTCCACTGCGTAGGGATCGATTACCACCTATTATCCCTGCTTAACCACCTTCATGCAGAGAATTCTGCGAGAGTTAGGTTGAGGGCTGATGGCTCTCTGTCAGCCCCATTCCGGATTCAGAGAGGAGTCAGACAGGGATGTGTCTTGGCCCCCTTACTTTTTAACCTGTATTTGAGTTATCTTCCAGCTAGATTAGTATCGTGTGCCTGTCATCCTCCAAAGATTAAAGACAGATGCCTCCCCGTATTGATGTATGCAGATGATGTCGTCCTCATGTCACAAACGCAAAAGGGACTACGTAATCTTTTAGAAACCCTGTTAGATTACTGCACAGAGAATGATTTGGATGTCAATTTGCAGAAATCCCAAGTTATGGTTATGGGGAAGAAAAGGACCCTTAAACGCAGCTGGGTTGTTAGAGGGATGGAGTTCCGTCAGGTTCCCTCTTATGTTTATTTAGGGATCTCCTTTTCAGATAACTGTCTCTGGGAAAGGCACAGGAGGCTAATTGCCCTCAAGGCAACGGCGGCGTATAAAGGGATTTTAAGGCTGGCTTCCCGCTCTACTGGAATAAATATCTCTCTCATTTTGGACGTATTTAGAGCCAGAATCCAGTCTATAACAACAATGACCAGCGATTCTGCCCTTGTAAGAACTTTGCAGTTGAAGACCTGGAACATTTTCTTTTCTACTGCCCTCCGTATGAGTCTCTTCGGCAGATTTGGTTGGTCCCCCTCTGGGATGAGAGACGCTTCTCATCAAAGAGTAAATTAATTGAACTCCTGGCATCTCAAGATAAGAAATCCATACAGGCTGTAGCTACCTTTGCCCTGTTAGCCATAAGAATCCGGAACACAGTGACCTGATTTTTGTTCTGGTTGTTCAGTGGTTTCATTGTCTGAAGTTGAGCTTCCCTTTTTTTTTTTTCTGTCTCCCCTGCCCTTTTGATTAATATGTACATTTGTATGTATGTTTGTATATATGTTTTTTGTACTGTTAATTGTCTTTTTATTTTTGACTATGGCGAAAGCTGAAGTCTATTAAAATTATTATTATTATTATTATTATTATTATTAATAACAAAAATGATAACAAAAAACAAAAACGACATGTGGGCCTGGTGCACACCCCTATCCTCCACTATTAAAGTCAATGGGATCCAAGTCATTGGGTAAAAACAGACAGGATGGTGGTAAGGCACCTCCCCACTGTGGGAAACTGTAGTTGCAACTCCCTAGGTCGGGGGGGGGGGCACTGAACAGACGTTCCTGTGACCCCTGGCAGCTGGAGAGATGTCCCAGTGCCCCTACATCCCAGGTAGAGTGAGAGACCACAACCACCATGCGGGAAGTCTGCCCCCCTCCCAGCATCTAGCACCCTACCATAACATACAGCCATGGCAACAAACCATAGCGAATGGCCATGGCAGCACCTACCCCATTTCTGGGAATAGGCAGGGCTGAACAAATATGCAGGCCCATGTTGGCTTGCACTGGCCTGCATGGACAACCTTTGGCCCAGGATCATCGCTCAGGATCAGGCCTAGGGCACATCCCGGGTCAGCCACTTACCCACCCTAGAGCAATCGCAGACCAATATCTTGTGGCAGGCCAACAGATAAGTAGGTGAGTCCCAAGCTAATGTTGTATGTATAACAAGGGAAAACGAGCCGCCACTGCTTGTTGGCCAAGCTAATGTTGGCCAACGTCTCATCTGTTTTTCCCCATTGACTTCAATTGATGGAGGAGCATGGTCATAGTATGTTTTTTTAAAAATATATTACTTAACAGCAAAAGTTATGACAACACATTAAGCAAGTAGTACTAAGGTACGGATTGGAAAAGGATGGACAGACTAGGAGCCGAGGGAAACATGCTGACGTTTGCCACAGGCAGATGAATTTCTAGGACTGGTGCAGGAAATGCTGCCCAGCCAACATATCTCTGTACCTGCCCCCACCCCCACCCCGCCCCGACACACACACGTTTGCTTTCTGAGGGGGCTTATTCTTAGCAGGAAATTGCATCCATCCAACTGAAATCAGTTATTTAAGTTGATGTAGTTTAACTGGATCACACACCTAGGTTGATACTTATTTTGGTTTTAAGAGTGATTTACTTAATTTTAGCTCAAATCTCTTCCCAGTCAGTAGAGGTGGGACCCCGGGCCCATTACCGGCTACCGGATTTACCGGTTACCGGTTCTCTAAAAACCGGATTAAATCCGGTATGCCGGTACCGGTTTTATTTCATTGATTTCAATGGGGCGCTGTGTCACCATTGAAATCAATGAATTCCTTCCCCCTCCCCCTCCCAGGCTGCACGGGTGGAAGGGGGGACACCCCCCACCCACCCTGCCCAGCCTGGATTTTTGTTTAAAAAAAGACTCAGAGGCGAGCCCACCCCCCAGCACCAGCGGCCGCGGCGTCCCCGCAGCCGC
>QEPC01004800.1:2312146-2337580 GCA_003113815.1 Sphenodon punctatus | reverse complement strand
ACTTTTTTGGTGGGACTTTTTACATTGCAGCCATTCATTTAAATGGCTGCAATGTAAAAAAATCCGGTACCGGGAATCCGGTAACGGGACCGGATTTCGGGTAATGCCAGTACGCCCAGTACCAGCATTATCGGATACCGGATTTACCAGCACGCCCACCCCTAGTAAATGGCGTAGGGCCAGACGTTGAACCTTACGGATCTCACGAATCAAGGCCCCAGCGGCGGGGACCAACGTACGAGGTGCATCTGGGAAACAAAGGGGAGGATGAAAGCCATAGGATACATAAAAAGGGGAGTGTCCAAGGGAGGCGTTGGGTCCATTGTTATATGTAAATTCGGCTAAGGGTAAGTGATGGACCCAATCATCTTGAAGGTAAGTGCAAAAGCAGCGTAGGTATTGTTCGATGTGTTGATTGGTGCGCTCCACTTGTCCGTTGGCTTGGGGATGGTATGGTGTGGTTGGGCTAAGTTTTATCTGCAACAGAGAAAAGAAGGATTTCCAAAACCGAGAGATAAATTGAGGGCCTCGATCGGACATGATTTCCTTTGGTAAGCCATGAAGGCGCACTACCTCTCGAAGGAAGAGGCGTGCCGTGCCTGAGGCCGAAGGAAGTCCCTTGCAGGGGATAAAATGTCCCATCTTGGTAAAGTAGTCAATAATAACAAGGATGGAATCATGTCCATCGGAGATAGGGAGGCCCACTATAAAATCCATGCCAATCTTTTGCCATGGGCCATCTGGGTTTTTTGTAAGCTGGAGTAGCCCTACAGATAGGGTTCGAGGGGTCTTGGTCCGTGCACACGTGGAGCACCCTTGAACATAGCGATCAACATCCTTTTGAAGGGATGGCCACCAAAATGATCTGTGAATCAATAAAAAGGTGCGTTGACGGCCAGGGTGTCCGGCCAAAGGGGAGTCATGGTGAGCCCATAAGACATGGGGTCTGTATTTAGGTGGTATTACCACCTTACCTTTGTAATAATATAATCCTTGTTTCAAATAAAAGTCTGAACGTGGTGTTTCTTTCTGGCTCACCGTCCATAATTGGGTAAGGGATGGAAAAGTCGCTGCAAATACTTGAGGGGGGAGAATAGGTCCTTGGAGGTCCCCATCTTTATCCGTTGACGTGTAATATCTGGATAATGCATCCGCCATGGTGTTCTGGGCCCCTGGTCGATATTGGACAGAAAAACAAAAACGCACAAAGAATAATGCCCATCGGGCATGTCTGGCATTAGTAATACGTGCGGAATGAAGGTATGCAAGATTTTTGTGGTCAGTATACACTAGGATAGGGTGAGGGCCTCCCTCCAGGAAATGTCGCCAGGCTTCGAAAGCCGTCTTGATTGCAAGCAACTCCTTATCGAGGATGGGATAATTCCTTTCTGCAGGGGTTAGCTGGCGGGAATAAAAGGCACACGGAAGGTGACAGCCTGAAGGTCCCACAGCTTGTGTTAATACCGCTCCGATAGCAACACTGGAAGCATCAGCTTCCACAATAAAGGGTTTAGTAACATCTGGGTGTCGTAGTAAGGGGGCCGACATGAAGGCTTGTTTCATATAGATAAAAGCCTCTTGTTGGGGTTTCTCCCACTCAAAACTCACCCCTTTTCACAATAAGAAAGTAAGCAGCTTGGTGAGATCTGCATATCGGGGAATGTATTGGTGGTAATAATTTACGCTTCTGAGGAAGCGCTGTAAAGCCTTGACTGTCGTAGGAGCCTGCCATTGATTAATGGCTTCTCATTTGCTGGGGTCCATGTGGATTCCGTCGGCTGAAATAATAAAACCCAAAAAGGGAACAGAGGAGGCATGAAAAACACATTTTTCAATTTTACAATATAGTCGGTTAGCGAGAAGGTACTTCAGTACTGTCCTAACATGGTGGGTATGTTCTGCTCGTGATGTGGAGAAAATAAGGATATCGTCCAAGTAGGCTATTACGTATAGGTCTAGCAGATCTCTCAGAATATCGTTAATGAAGTGTTGAAAGGTTGCCGGAGCGTTAACAAGTCCATAGGGCATGACAAGATACTCAAAATGTCCGAACCGTGTTCGGAAAGCCGTTTTCCATTCATCCCCCTCTTTGATTCGCACCAGATTATAGGCACCCATAAGGTCAAGCTTCGTGAAAACGGTAGCTCCCTGGAGTTTTCCAAGGAGCTCAGGGATGAGCGGAAGGGGGTATCTGCTTTTGATAGTGACCTTATTTAATCCCCGATAATCAATACAAGGTCTTAAATCTCCCTCTTTCTTAGGAACAAAAAAAAAGGGGGGCCCTGCCAGGGAAGTTGAGTGATGGATAAAGCCTTTAGCTAAATTTTCTTTAATGTAAGACCTAAGGGTTTCGGTTTCCCCAGGAGAGAGATTATAAATCCATCCAAAGGGGGGTTCACTCCCCAGCATTAATTCAATGGGGCAGTCCCAATTCCCAAGCCCACTCCCGATGTGAAGGGAGTTCTGAGGCTTCACACTCGCTGAATACTATGGCTAAGTCTGAATAAGGAGGCGGCACCTTGTTTTCCATGGCTGAGGATATGGACAGGGGAATAGTCCCTTGGGAAGGGGGGAAAGGGATAAGATGAGGAACACAGGAGGGGGAGGTGAACTGTAGGGTCTTTAAGGTCCAGTCAATCAGGGGGTTGTGTAGCTGCAACCATGGGAGGCCTAAGACAAGGGGAAACAAAGAGGAGGTAATTAAATCAAACTGAATACTTTCGTAATGGGAGCCAATGGTACATTTCAGGGGTGCTGAACAGATCAGTAGAGGTCCGGAGGTGAGAGGGGACCCATCGATGGTTTGGACCACCTCGATGGAGGATTGAGTTAGTTGTGGGACCCCACCTGCGGTAGCAAAAGCAAGATCCATAAAATTCCCTGAAGCCCCAGAGTCTACCAAGGCCATAACTATAACAGATTGGGAAGGGGACCATTGTAATGCAAGGGGTACACTAAGTTGTCGTGGAGATAGGAGGGGGTTACAGCAAGTTACCGGGAAGCTCCCCTCCCTTCCCGGCTCCATGTGTTTCCCGACCCCGCGGTGCGGGGGGGTTTCGCGGGACATTCTCGTGAAAAATGAGTGCCCGCCCCGCAATAATAACAAAGACGCAACTGACGACATCGTTCTCTCTCCTCAGGGGTGAGAGGACCCCTTACGACTCCTATTTGCATGGGTTCTGGACTTCCGGGCACCGAAGGGCTCGGAGGGGGAGGCACCGATACCCGGGGGTTCCACATTCCCAGTCCCCTACCTTGGTCACGACGTTTTTCTCTTTTACGCTCAGTGAGGCGCTCATCAATTTGTAAGGAAACGACTACCATCTCCTCTAAGGTGTTAGGAGTGGTAGTGAAACAGGCCAACTGATCCTTAATCTCATCATTAAGGCCTTGACGAAACATAGCTCGAAAGGCGGAGTCACTCCAGCCTAAATCAAATGCCAGTTTTCTAAACTGAGTAATATAGTCCAATAAGGGGGTCTTTCCTTGTCGAATATGCAGTATAGCTTGCTCCGCATCTCTAACCCGATGGGGGTAATCAAAAAGAAAACAAAATTGTTTCAAAAACCCCTTATAGTCCTGGAGCAGGGCATCATCTGCGGCCAAGAGGGGGGTAGCCCAATCCAGGGCCAATTCACCCAACAACCCTACTATGTAGGCCACCTTAGATTGATCTGTACTATATGTTAGGGGCTGAGTTTGAAAGGTTAGTTTGCAAAGGGCCAAGAATCCCTGACAAGCTCGTCTATCCCCATAGAATTTATCGGGCCGGGGAGCTTTTGGCTCTCGGGGAACTAGGGTGGTTACAATGGGAGCCGGGGCCACTGCCCCTGTAAGATTCTCCCCTTCCTCCATAGGGGACAGGGGTTTGTATCGGTGACATCCTGCAAGGCCCGGTATTTTGCCCTAAGCTCCTTATTTTCTTCCCTTAAATCTTGTACCTCCATAGTAAGGGATTGTACTGCATGTAGTAATTCCTGTATCTGCTCCTCTGCCGCCCTAACTCCTGAATATCTTGGGGAGGGGTGCCGGTGATTCTGTCATGAGAATAGGGGAAGGGAAGAGATACGGGGGGAAAGGAAGGGAGAGGGGAAGGGACCTTCTTCTCCGAATCACACACACTCCAGGAAAGGGGCGGTTTGTCTCATTCAAATAGGCGTGCCACAGGTGAAAGATGGTCCCTCAGGGTGGAGTGTGGGCTTTCCCTCCTAATCAGAAGGCAACCCTTATCATCATTGGGACAACAAGGGCAAACCAATTGCCCCACAGGAAAAGAGGGAGACAATAGACTCCAAATTCCACTCGCACAAGCTGTAGTTTGGGCCCAGGGAACCGTGCAGGCTGGTGGGGGAAGGAAGGGACAGGAAGTACCCAGGGAGGGGGAGAATGAGGAGGGGGACAAGGGAAGAGGGGAAAGCAGGAAGGAGGAACAAGGGAAGTGATGAGGCAGGGGCTGACACTCACAGCAGATACGAGGCGTAAGGAGAAATTCACCACCGGGGTCCACTATGGAGGGATAGGGTATAGGGGTCAGGATATTCCACAGGCTTAGGCTGACGCTTTCCACAAGGACAAGACTCACAACAACGGTTTAGGACTCACTCATACACACTCACCTCTGAAGTATCGTAGGCAGGGGGGGGCGGGACACAGGGATTCCAGACTCACTCTCCACTCTCTCTCTCTCTCTCTCACTCGAAAGGTCTATCAGGCAGGAATTTCAAGCACAATGGTCAATCAGGCAAGGGGGCCAGTCTCTCGCAAAACGATCACCGGCGGGGGCTCCAAGCCCCGCCGGTAACCTTTATACTTCCCTGCTCTACGCCCTTCTGTTACGTGCAGGGCGAGGCTTGAGCTTCCTCCACCCCCAGTTAGCACATCAGGGAGCCCTGCGTTGGGGCGGGGCTTCCCCTGTTCCTTTACTTGCGGCGCTAGCCCCTCCCTTTGCTTAGCATGATCCGGCCCTTGCTTTCTGCCGCTTATTGCAGCGAGGTTCCAGCCGGCGTTGCGAACACCGCACGGGGGGGTGCCTGCTGACAGCCTCAGAGTTCGGCGGCGACAAATTGTTGTCCTAGGCCTGGTCCTGGAAGCAGGGCTGGGCCCGGGGCCAGAATCATCCGATTCCTCTCTGAAATGGGAACACATAAGAACACCAAGTAAATATCATGCGTTTATGATGATGCCTCTAATCCTCCCTCCTTGTGGGTGCTAGGGACGGCAACTAAAAAAACCCATAAAGCACATGCAAATCCTGCCCTCCCAGGGGTGCTAGGGGATATTGCAACTAGAAAGTCCCTGGCTGGCATGTGCAAATCCTGCTGCCCTCTTTGGGGTGCTAGGGATGGTGACGCGAGATGTGACCCTGTCTGGAGGAATGAGACTGCCCTTATTTGGGGGTGCGTAGGGAATGGGATGGCAACTGGAGAGAGACCCTTGATAGCCTGGCACATGTTTGGGTGGGGGCTTGCTCATGCCTGACTGCTGGAAGAGTCCCCCACACTACAGTACCCTCTCTCTCTGTGGCAGACATCCGCTGCCACCCGCTGTTGGCCACTGTTTGTGCCTGACTGATGCCCACCACCCACACACCCACCCGCACGCCAGTGAGCTGAGCTCGCTCTAACTGATACAGCCTTTCTTGTCTTAAAAGTAAAAAAAAGGTTTACAAACCTGGCAGGAATGGCAGTAGAGCCCACCGCTTCCTCCTCGTCCGAAGAGGAAGCCAGTGCCACCGGAGGTGTAGAAGGGGCAGCGGCCTCCACCGGTTCCTCCTCCTCCTTCACCTGCAAATGTGCCCCCAGCCAAAGGATGCGAGCAGCCTTCTTCATTTTTTTTCCCCCAAAAACCCCCACACAGCACACACCAACAGTCACCCACAACACACACCAACCACCCAAACACAGAGCACAGACAAACCCAACACAATCACAGCCAAAGCACACGAACCAAGCAGCCACCGACTCAAACACACACCCACTCGCCTCACAGCTCCACACGCACACGGATTTCCGGTTTCCAGTGCGATTTCCGGCTTCCCGCACGCTCGCGATATTTTTAGGCCAAACGCCGAACGTGATCTTGGCGATCCACCCGAACTGTGAACAGCCGAACCTGAACACACGAACCGAACGCGGCCGAACCGCCGAACGCGAACTTGGCGATCCACCCGAACAGCCGAACCCGAACACATGAACCGAACGTGGCCAAACCGAACGCGGCCAAACCCAAACCGCGATCTGTTCGCCCATCCCTAGGAAATTGTACAGATGTCTTCCTGCTGAGGTAATAAGATTGTTGGGTTCTTCTCCAGATCCAGTCTTGGAAGCAACTAGGAGGGCAGAGGAGGAAGACTACAAGTCACATTTTGCAGGAGTCTTTGTTTTCTATTAGGGCTGTGCACAGGGTCAAATAGTTGTATTTGTATCTGTATTTGTGTTTTATTTGTATCTGAATTTGGCATTGCTGCCAATGCAGAAAACACAATGAGCAACGCCGTTTACTGTTTACTATTTACCATGATTGACCTGTTGCCGTGATTGACTGTGTACCATATACAGATTTATTGTGTACCATTTACTATGTACTGTGTTCGTTCCGATAATGCGCGTAACGGACACCACAGCTAGGGATGAGCGAACGCGGTTTGGAAGTTCGGAGTTTGGACCGAACTCAACCAGTTCGGTCGACCAAACCAAACTTCCGAACCCAACTCGATTTTCAAACCGAACCAAATTTCCGAACTCGGTTCTGTTCACCCATCTCTATAAGATAATATTTCATTTAGTTCAATGGGGTTTGAATTACCGAACTCTGTTCGGAAGTTTGGAGTTCAGACCGAACTCGAATAGTTCGGTCAAATGAACCGAACTTCTGAACCAAACCCAATTTTCGAACTGAACCCAATTTCCGAACTCGGTTCTGTTTGCCCATTCCTAACCACAGCAGTTCTGCACATGCACGGCCCTCTTCCAAGATGGCGCCAGCAGCATCGCTGCCATTTTGGAAAATTTACCAGGATGAACACAATACATAGTAAGTGGTACATGGTAAATCAGTATATGGTATATAGTAAATAGTAATCATGGTAAATGGTAAATCAAGAAAATTCTCAACCAGGAAAGTGTTGAGAACTGGGGGGTTTCTCAATTATTGATTCTCACTAAAAAAGAGTCAAGAACCATGATTCTCAGTGAGAATCAAGAAAAAAATTGAGATTAAGTTTCAGCCCTAGTTTTTACCCAGGAATACATTAAGGAAGTTGAGACGTTGCACATGAACGTACTTAGTTACAGGGAAGAGAAGGATTCTGAGGCAGGGAGGGAGGGAATAGGAGGCAATTTCCTCTTCATGATAAGCTATGGAAAGCCTGATGGGAAAGGTGGGTTTCAGGAGGGATCTGAAGATTTTGGAAGGGAGAGAGCAGAATGATAGGGATGGGCGAACGCGGTTCGGATGTTCAGAGTTCGGACCGAACTCAGTCTGTTCGGATGTCCAAACCGAACGTCCAAACCAAACTCTCGAATTACCGAATGGTCCGGTCGTGTTCAGATTAGTTCGGATGAATTTGGGGACAGGAAAAATGTCTTTTCAGGACCAAAAAATAGGTTTCAGTTTTGTTTCAGTTTTGCTGTTCTTGACTGTTCGTCCAAGTTCGGCCAACCCGAACTCAGCTGAACTGAACCATCGAACCCGAACTCGGGTTTCAAACCGAATGACCGAACATCCGAACTGCATTCTGTTCGCCCATCCCTACAGAATGAATGTTCAAGTGAGGAAGTTCCAGGCATGGGGGGCAGTGAGGGAAAAAAGGCAAATAAGTTTTGAGTAAAGCAGCAGCCAGGAGTATATTTGCTACCCACGGGTAATACCTGCACTCTCGGGCACCCCCAGAGGGCATCTGATGAGGTACCTGGCCCCCTGGTTGGGTGCCTGTTGCCCAAAAATGTGGGTATTACTGGGGCATCCCGGGATGCCCCAAGATGCCAATCCTGGCATCTGCATCTCCCCAGGATCATTCACCTGACCACCAGGCTGCTGCTCTTCTGGTCAGTTACTGCTCCCTGCTTTACTGCTGCTCCCCAGCCCTCAAGGGTGGTGCGCATTGCAGGGCACCAGGGGCATAACCCCTCCTGGCCTGATCCCCCTCTGCACACTCTTCATGCTTTTAAAAAGAAAGGAAAAAAAAACCTCACCCAAAGGCACCGAAGGGGTGGTGGGGGGGGCTGGGTTCCCTCCTTTGCTGGCCTGGTGGAGGAGCTGGCAGGAGCCAGGCTGGGAGTGGCCCGCCGGGGTGGAGCAGCAGCAATAGGGGTCATTATGGCACAGGGGAATTATTGTCCAGTGGGGGGGTTGTGTCATCATGAGCAGCTGCAGAGGGACCAGTGGTTAGTGCCCGTCCCACGCTCAACCCTCCCCAATTCAGATAACTGGGAGTTTGTGGCCTTAGGAGACCCTGGTCTGTCGCTGGTGCTCTTTAACGCAAGGTTGGTAGCCAATAAAATATCTATTATTCAGATTCCATCTTGGAGTGGGCACAGGGGCAGTGCGCATTGCAGGGCACCAGGGGCATAGCCCCTCCTGGCCTGATCCCCCTCCACACACTCTTCATGCTTTTAAAAAGAAAGAACAAAAAACAAAAAGAAAAAAAAAACCTCACCTAAGTCCCAATGGCACCGAGGGGGGTGGGGGGGAGCCAGCAACCTGCTCCAGACTTGCTCCAAGTCCTCCAGTTCAGCAATCAGCTGAATGCTCAGTGTTGTTGTTGTTGTGCCTCCCAGGACACATGTGCAGGCAGGAGCTGAGGGAGTGGGGGCCAGTACCTCCTGCTGAGCCTGCTCTAAGGAGTCCCTTAAGGGACAAAACTTTACAAAAGCGATTTGGGCTACTGGGCTTAGGGCCCATGCTGCCTGACTAGGGAAAATCACTTTGCTTTTCTCACCAGTGGGGGCAGTGTTCCACAAAGCCCTATGGGCTGCTTTGAAAGACTCTGTTTGGACTGGAGACTCAAACGCCCAGACAGTGTGCACAGCTACTGCTGTTGAGGGCTCAGACTGCCTGCCTGTACCCCACCACCCTCATTTGGCGTGCTGGTGATCTGTGCCATTTTGGTGGAGAGAGAGTACTGGCTGGCCTGGCTTGTTTGTGGCTTTGTTACCCCACGCTGCTGCTGCTGCTGGACCTGCATCAGACACATCCCCATTGGTGAGTTAGTTATTTTTAGTTATTTTGCTGGGAAACACTGGTGGGAAAGGGGCCTGGGGTGCTGCTTGTGGGGGGGAGAGAATGGGTGCTGCTTGGTGGGGGGAGAGATTGGGTGCTGCTTGTGGGGGGGAGAGAATGGGGCTTCAACAGAACTGTAACAGTGAAGCATGTTTTGGGGGACAAGTGGAATTCTTTGCTGCTGCTTTTGTGGTGTGCTAAGACTTCACATAATATAGTTCAGTTGATTAAAGATCTGGTTTGCTTTTGCCTGTTCTGTGTTCGTGTTTGCATGTGCACTGCTAGTTTCCCCCCGCTCCTCTCCCAAACCCCTCAAGCATGTGCAAAGGCTGTGGCCATTTTCTGCTACACCCACTGGCCATGGCTACTTTGGGTTAAAATTGGTCTCTTTCTTGGCTTTTTTTGAGGTAAACTGTCTTTCTGTTTTACGGGTGGGGGACCTAGGGTCTTAGATGGAAGGGTTTCCAATCTTTACTGGAATGTTCCTTGCATTTTAAAATGGCCCTGCCCTTTGCAGTTTGGTGGGATGTTGTGGCAGGCTTTTTCACTAATGGCTAGTCCTTGCATGAATGCTCCGTGTTGAGTTTCAGCAGAAACTACTTCTTACATTGCAACAGAACTGTGTAGCATGTTTTGGGGAACAAGTGAAAATCCTCGCTGCTGCTTTTATGGTGTGGTAAGGACTACACATAACATTGTTGCCTTAAGATGCTTTGCTTTGCTTGCTCTGTGTTTGCATCATGCATTGCTGCTTTCCTTCTCCCCTCCCAAGCATGAGTAGAGAGGCCATTTTCTAAATTTGTGGTTGTCGTGGCTACTCTTTTCTTAAAATGGTCCCTTCACTGTTTCACTGCTGCTCTCTGCTGGAAAGTAGTTTCTGGCCTCTCTGCTTGTGACTGTGTGAATTTGAGCATCTTGCCTGGGGTTTTTGTCGAGAAACAGAAATGCATTGTTTAAATTTTGATGGGGCTGGTTTGGTGCCAACAGAGGCCTGTAACTGGCCAAGCTTTTTAAAAAGGCCTGTGTGCTTGGACAGGCATTTGGCTGTTGGGGGTAGGGTGTAGCTACTAGGGATGCTTGTCTGGATAGGCCTGGTTTGGTGGCAATGCAGCCCTGAAACTTGCCAAACTTCTTTTAAAAGGCCTGTTTACTTGGACAGGCATTTGGCTGCCAGGGATATAGTGTTAGTACTGGGGATGCTGGTTTGGATGGGGAGTGTTTGGTTGCCATACAGGCCTGCAACTGCTCTCCTTGTGAACAGAGGAGAAAGTAGGTAGGAGCATGGAAGAAGAGAAGGCTGCAGACAACAAGGAGACCACTTTTCCCTGTCCCCCACTGAACCCATCTCTTCCCCTTACTTTTCTCGTGCACCAAAACCAAACCCTTTCCCTCCTACTCTCCTCTGTTGTCCTTCTCTTCCCTTTCATTCTCTTCTGAGAAGAGAATGAAAAGGATGCCATGAAAATAGAGGATTCGAGGGTTCAGGATAAACGTAGGCAATGGCAATGTAATCTATTTTTGTAACCTGCTCTGGTTAATTTGGACCAGGTGGGAGAGAGTGGATGGGACCCCAGTAAGAGGGCTCTCTCTCCCCCAGTGGGAGTGCTTCACACAGCAGCAAGGAGTTCCCAGCGTTAACTAATGTAATGTCCATCCAATGTTAACCCTGGGAACTCCTTGCTGCTGGGTTAATCCACGCCACTGGCCTACCACTGCCCCTGGCTCCACCTACCACTGCCCCTGGCTCCGGCCCGCCGGCAGAAGGTTCAACCCGACCACTGCCCCACCAGCCTCAAAAACCACCAGCCACCATTGCCAGCCCGCGTGCTGCTCAGCTGAATGAGGAACGTCCCTGCTCAGCTTTTTCTGGGGGTGGGAGAATGAGGGGTCCCTTTCCCAACTGTGAGCACCCCCTAATGAGTCCCCAGTAGAGGAAAGGGATGAGTTGAAGGCAGAGACAGCAGAGTCAGGGCAGGTGGAAGAGGAGACAGATGAAAGCAGGGGGAAGAGGGAAGAAGCAAAGTCCAGAGGTTTGATGGATTGAAGGTCATGGAAGGAGCAAGAGGCTGAGGAAGAGGGAGGGGGCAAGTGGGAGACATGGAACGAAGCAAGGTGGTGGTTGGAGACAGGAAGAACATCAAAGGAGAGTTCAGAGATAGAACAGATTTTTTAAAAGACTAGGTCAAGGGAGGGTGATTTCAGACGTTACGGGGCCCTTTGGCCCCGTACCAAAATCACCGGCTTTGTTCCCCCCCGGGGTCGCCCTGTCACGCATATCAGATGTGCCGGGGGGATCCCGGCGGGGAACCCAGGAGGGGGCGGGGCCGCGCGGCGCAACGTGCAGCCGCATGGCCCTGCCCCCTCCACGCACCCCGCCGCCCACCCTCCGAGGAGACGGGCGGGCGGCGGGGTCATTGCGGCCACCGCGTCGGGCCGGCAGCGCCATGGCCTGGGATCCCGCCGGGGATCCCGGGCCGTGGCGCGCGGCCAGACGTTACTTTTTGTTGGTCCCTGCCTGGGGTCCATTTGACCACGCTTCCCAGGACATTCCCCCGGCTAGCCCGGGAAGCGTGGTTCAAACTGACCCCATGTGGGGATTCACCGTGGCGAACATCTGGCAGCCGCCAAACAGATGTTCAAGACACGGTGACCGTGGTTCACCGTGATCTCGTAACGTCTGAAGACACCCGGAGTAGCCATCACAATGCATTGGGCAATGAGTCCAGAGATGAAGGTCAAAAGAAGAGGTCAGAGAGAAGCAGCATAAAGTAGGGTGAGAAGGGGTGAAACAGATCATGGGTTTATTATTCGTGGGTATTATTCACATTTTCAGGAGCACTCAAATAAAACTCACAACCAAAATGGGTACTCGCATATCTGTTTTTCCTGGGTATTCGGTTTTGTTTTTTGTTTTTTGAGGTTTTCAGTTCAGTTATTTTGATTGGTCATTTTGGTGATGTAATTTTTGGCAATTGCACATGCACAGTAATGCTAATATTGCCAAAATTACTTTACCAAAATGACTAAACAACCAAAATAACCAAATCAGAAAAATCAAAACAGAATCACTGAAATTGATACCTGAATTACATTTAGCATGGTAGATCCTTAATGCAAGCATAGCATTTTGCTTCTGCTGGAGTGGGGAGAAATGTAAGAGACATGCAGGAAGACCCAAAAGAGTACTGTCTGCTGCTATATATATCTACCATCCCACAAAGCTACATTTGGAAGTGAGTGAGTCACAGGGCAGTTGAAAATTAAATACTGTAAGTAATGGATGAAGACCCTCTTCCTCTGCTTGACAAGCATGTTGAAGTCCGCAAGCATGATGGTGGAAATATTGGGTGATTTCAGACATTACGAGATCACGCTCAACCACAGTGAACCACGGTCAATTCCGCGGCGAGGCCAAAGCGCCTTGCATGTCTATTCGGCAGCCGCCAGATGTTCACCACAGTCAATACCCACATGGGGTCAAAATCAACCACACTTCCAGACCTCCGGCCTGGACCATCTCCAAAAACGTGGTCAAAGAGATTCCCAACGGGAAACAACAAAAAGTAATGTCTGAACAGCAACCACCAGCCGGAACCAAAGACAATGATTCCCAGCGGGGGGCAAAGCATGCAGCGTCTCTGCCAGGCAACCAGAAACAACACAGACCGGGGAGGGAGATTTAAAGGGTACACGACAGCAACCGGGACGAGCCGCCCTGGCGCCTTCCAGGTCCTTTGACCACAGAATGGCCCGAGATCAGCGTAATGTCTGTTGCGCTGCCCCAGGCCGTGGTCCGGTGGTCCGATTCCCTGCCATGGTCCCAGTCTCGTCATGTCTGTTCGGGGCTTTCCTTGACCACGGGAGGTGGTTAATCTGTTCACCCCTGCCGGGAATCCACTGTGGTGAATCGGGACCATGTAATGTCTGAAATCACCCATTGTAATTGGAAAGGATAATGGTAAACCCGGTGTCAAAGTCAGAGAGGAAAGAGGAGAGGGAGCCTTGGGGACAGTAGATGTCAGCAACACAGAGGTGGAGTGGGGAGTAGAGGCGAACGCAATAAGCCTCAAAAGGAGGAGAAAGAGAGGGAGGAGTGCTAAGGGGTTGGAACTGGCAAGATGTGGCAAGGAGCATGCCAGCACTACTGCTGAAACCTTCAGAGCAGGGTGAGTGAGTGAAGGAGAGACCAGGAGTAGTAAGGGCAGCAGGAGTAGCAGGATTGCAGAGGGGAACCCAGGTTTCTGTAAGGGCAAGGAGCTGGAGGGAGCAAGAGCAAGAGATTATGGATGAACTGTGCTTTCTTGAGGGAAGAATGATAATTCCATAGAGCACAAGAGAAGGGCAGCTGAGATGGGGCAAGACAGGGGAGGAGGATAACATATGGGGAAAAGAGGCGGTGACATGAACAAGGAATGGGATTGGGAGTTGAGATATGGAGAGGCAGAGGTGGGGGTTGAAAGGAAGGAGGAGTGATGCTCCAAGGGAGCACCTGTGAGAGAAGGAGTTTAGGGGGTAAGGAATAGAAGAGGAGGGAAGAGAGGTACATGGAAGCAGACCAGATATCTACTGCAGACAAGGAGGAATGGAGGATATCAGCCAATGTGTTGCAGAGATGTTGTGTATTAAACATACATACATACATATCCCAGGCCCTGTTTTATATGTTATTTTTAAAATACTGATATGGTATTTTAATGTGTTTTAGATTGTTTTGAATTGTATTTTATGATTGGAAGCCGCCCCGAGCTGTGTTCAGGAGGGTGCGGGGTATAAATTTAATAAATAAATTAAATAAATAAATAAAACTTTATTTAGATTATAGTCTGGATTCTGGCAACTTTACTGCTCTCTGGCTCCAGAAAGCACCAAAGATCTGATAAACTGGTGGGAGCTTTACATTGGGAGCTTTACTGCTTATTTAAATCAGATCAGTATTCGCTGCTCTGAAATCATTCCATGCTAGTCATCTCCCAACTTTTATATAGAGTTGAAGAATGGGGATACTCAGTTGCTGTTGAGGTTGATTATCATGAAAAATAAATGTTTGAGGTATCTTTTTGGCCTCCACGCCAGCTGCAATTCTGAGGTTAGAATCTGGCAGCGACGCTTCAGTTGACAACTATATCCATTAAAGTGTTAGGATACTGGTTTAAAATGATGACATATAATCCACTGAGATTTCCTAAAATGTGTTATTTAGAGGAAAGAGAACGTAGTCTGTGGCAGTATTACCCGTGGTTATCATTTATTAATAGAATTTTTTCAATGAGTGGGCTCTGTTATTATATCGCTGGTTCTCAATGATTTTTTAATTATCATGACAAGCAATTAGCTTGACTAAAGGATATAGATAATCAAAATGATTTTGCTGCAATTAGAAGAAACATTGCACCTATGTACTCATACTCAAAATTGGATTGGTGGATCGAATATTTACTCACAAAAGTCAAGTGTAAATTTGTTTCAGCTTTAGCTACACTACACACTGATCAGATGCCAACCACAGTCCTTGCAGACTGACAATTGAAACTTCCAAGGAAATTAAGGCTATGCCTTAATTCTACATTCTGGCAATGTAGAAAATATTTCACATTATGTCATGGAATATGCCCTTTTTGATGAACCTAAGATTAGATATAGCCTTCCCTCTCTTAAAATTAAGCATTTCTCGATTATAGAGAATATTATTTGGCTGTTCCAACGAAAGGATTTTGGAACAAATGATCAATATAAGTTTCCAAATATCACAGTTATGGTTGACTGAGGATATTCATTATTATAATTGCTGGTGATTTATTAACTGTGTATGGCAATAATTAATTTTATTTTGGGATTTGGAATTTTATATTCCTTATTAGATTTTATTGTTTGCTCATTGTGGTTTTGTATTACTTTTACATTGGTCTTGGAAAAAGCCTGTGACGAGAAATAACGAACTAAGAACTGAGCTTATTCAAATCAGTGTTCAGTTAGGGCCCATTACTGATGACGGTGATCAAGTAATGTATTTATTTTAGTTGCTGGTTTAAATAGGTCTTCATGAAAATCATCATATCCAGTAAAGGATTCAAGTCAGCTTTTGACTTGGTTAATGAGACATATTGTGGTCCAAGTTAGCCAAAACTTCGATCGATAGGAGACTATTTAATCTTATCCAGAGTCTTTATAGGAACCATAAAATAGTTGTGAAAACCTGTAGGCAGGGGTGGGTTACAGGAGAAACCGATGTCTCGATCGGAGTTAGACAAGGATGCGTTCTGGCTCCTACCCTCTTTAATTTTTTTTATTAATTATGTTATTCTGCTTATGGCGGATCTAAGATTCTTTCCCCCCAGTTTGGCAGAGTGCTATATGGGCTGTTTATTGTATGCCAACGATTTGGTTCTTCTGTCGCAACCACGTATTTGACTCTCTAGGCAGCTTAAGGCCTTCCTGGTGTATTGCAATTCAAATCATTTGACGATCAAATCATGGTGTTTTCAAGGAAGAGGAAAGTATATACATGGATGCTGGATGGACAACTTATTGAGCAGGTCAGAATTTTCAAGTACCTTGGTATATGGGTATTTTCAGACGTTACGAGATCACAGTGAACCACGGTGAATACCCACCTGTGGTCACTGTGGCTCGAACGTCTGTTTGGCAGCCGCCATGGCACATCCGGCCCGACGCGGCAGCCGCAGTGGCCCCGCCGCCCGCCCGTCTCCCTGGAGGGCGGGCGGCAGGGTGCGTGGAGGGGGCGGGGCCATGCGGCCGCACATTGCGCCGTGCCGCGCGGCCCCGCCCCCTCCCAGATTCCCTGCCAGGATCCCCCCGGCACGTCTGATATGGCGTGACGGGGTGACCCCGGCGGGGAATGAAAGGGTTGTTTTCGGTACGGGGCCAAGCAGCCCCGTAACGTCTGAAAACACCCTATGTTTCCAGGCATCAGGGAGTTGGAAAGAACACAATAGGGCTCTATTGGCAGTAAATGGGTGTTTTGGCTGCGCTGTTAAGGCTTTTTGATAACACAGGGCAGAATGTGATCAAGACAGCCCTAGAAGTCTTTAAGTGCAAGATCAGAGCCAAATTCCTGTTTGGAGCAGAACTGTGGGCTCCCTTGACTACCCTTAACTTAGACCTGTTGCAATCAAAGTTTATTCAGGCGCTAGTTAAAGTCCCTAGAGAGACACCTCTTGTGGCTATTAGATTGGAAACGGGGCAGAGAAGTTGGACCTATAGGGCTTGGGTTTCATCCTTTAAATTGTGGCATAAAATAACTAATTCACCAGCTTCATGCCTAACTGATCTTATGTTTAAGGTCAGATATAGGAATGAGTGGCACTCAGGAATTGAATTAAAACTGGCAAGGATGGGATTGTCTAGAGAGTACTTATCCAGCAGGGACTCTACCCAAGTACGATCAGAAATACTTATGCGCTGGGATGACCTCGATTGGCAGTGTGAACTGGCCAAAATTAGGGAATCTCCCGATATGAGGGGTTATTTGACCCTGATTCCACATAAAGTGGGTATGGCTGATTATTTGAACTCTAAGCTCTCTCTTAGAGGGAAAAGAACGTTCCTTAGAGCCTGCTTTAATGCCCTCCCCACATGACTATGGGAGGGTGGGGGGGAGGAATTCCGTTCCTAGAAAGGGTGTGCCCTTTTGACCATCTGGAGGTGGAATCATCAGATCACCTTCTACTGAGATGTCATCTGTATGACAACCTTAGGGAAACCCTTCTGAGCTTATTTTTGAAGAAGCTGCCTGGTAGGTCGGATCATTTCCTTCTAGAGTTGGCCCTGAAGGATACTGATCCAGAATTGACTGCTGCAGTAACAAATTACTTATGTTTGGCAATAAGCCATAGACGGGATTTTCTGGCATTTAAATCCCCATTGGATGGATGTGTGCAAAGAGTTATGACACATTAAGTACTGAGTTAAGTATCGCCTCAAGACGATGCTTGTGCAGTGAGTGTTTATTTTTTGTCGCCATGGTATCGGCGGCTTTCCCTGCAGATTGATTTATATTGACTAAGTTCTGTTATTTTACTATTTTTAAGGTGTGTTTTCCTTAAGAAATGATTTATAGATATGTTGGTACTACAAATCTGTGCAGACTTTTGTTCTGCCTTGATATCGATCCAAGATGTTGCTGTCTCTATGTATTTTGTTTTAGTTATATGGCTTTTTTCTTTTTTGTTTGGTTTTACTGTATTCTTTCTGTATTTTGTGTGTGTGTGTGTCGTCTGTGGTGTTTTATCCTTGCTTGGTGCTTTTGTATAAGCAATGACCTTTGGTCACGCTGCAATAAATTAATTATTAATTATTAATTATTATTATTATTATTGTAAAAGATTCCCTGACCTCAGACTCATTCAGAGGATTTTCTTTATTGTTAGATATATATTCCAATGTGCTTCTGAGGAACCTTCTGCCTTCTGAATTGTGGATCTTTTAAAATGGGATGTTGCGTTTGCTTGCATTTTCTTTATTAAGCTTAGTCTGCTTAAATGTACAAAGTGTTGCAAAAAGTACTTAATTTATGTATTTATATATATATATTATATTCTATGTTTATTATATTTATTAATTTATTCCCAATTAATAGATTTTGATAAATCTAAATAAATAAAGTATACATTAATTAAAAAGTAAATATAGCTGTACATGAAAGTAAATATAGCTGTACAGCTAGCCAACTGCTGCCACCTCCATTTGAGCTTCCCAGCTCCCTTTTGCAGCTGAAGTTCCGATGGCTTACAGAGCCACTCCCAGCTGGAACAACTCAGCTGTCCTTAATCGGTTACCTCATCCCCTCGCCAGTTAAACAGCCAGATGCTTTTTGGAGCTAAAGTGGCTCTCTTAGGGCTGCATCCCTGCAGGCATTTACCACTGCCCCATGGGCCCAGTCCTGCATGGACTTACAGTGACTGTCACAATGTTATTAGTGACATCAAAACAGACCAAAAGTTACTCTAAGGCCTTTTTCAAACAGGCCACTGTGTGGGGAGAGGGGGGGCGCACAACAGATAAACGGAGCTTGGGGGTGCATTCCCACAGACCCCCAACCACCTCCACCCATCTCCATGCATGCAGCATCCACCATTGGCGCCCGTTGTTCCATGAGTTGGTGATGAGTGGAGGTGGGTGGAGCGGAGGAGCACGCACCCCCACCCACCAACTGCAGCCTTCCCACGGATACCTTCACATCCCCCCCGCACCCGCCGTGGCAATCACACGGACACCCACCCGCACACATCTGCGAGGGTGGGGGGCGTTCTTGCAAAAAGGTCCTTACTTACCTCACCATTGGTCTTTCAGTACGTCTTTCAGACAATACAAGTCTACTTAAACTCAGGTGTTTCTAACAATTATTTTCTGTTGCTTCATTGCATGCAGAGCTAGAATTTCAGGTAACCATCTTCTAAATGCATTTTAATTTGTGCACACAATTTATTTATTTTTTTGTATACACAATCAAGCAGCTGCTTAAGTAAATTGGGCAAGTATCTCTGATTGCACAAAACAATTAGACAATTTTTATGTGCCGTCACAGAGATTGTACATGCAGTTTAGTGCACTATCGCAAATTTAATGTGCAGTCATGTCAATAAGTATCCAGAAATCTGGACCACAAACTAATAAAAAATGTTGGGAAATTGTATAGATTGGTTGGTTGGTTTGCAAACTATGCAGAAACATGGACAAAGGTTGAGAATTAATATTAAGTGCCTTTAAAATACATCATATAGTGTATGGATATTTGTATGTGTGTCAGTCAATTTCTTAATAAAAATCATTTAAGCCAGTTTAACGTAATCATCCTCTGCCTATAAACCAAAGAGGTATTTGGTTCTATGGCCATGAACCACAAGTTACTTACTCCAGAGTTGTCCCACTGAAGCTTCTGCATGCAGTAAGTGGTTTGTAGATTATGGCACAGATTAGTTAAATGGTGGATTCTGGCTTTATATTTTAAATTCAATCCAGACTAGGCTTCATTATTTAGATTTGACAGTGATGAAACTTTGTAAGCTATTCAGGCAATTTGAACCATGGTGATGTCTTGAAAATGCTTATAAACGCAAGATTCTGGATGCATCAAACTACAAAGAGGAAGGCTGTGTTAGTTTAAGGCACTGGGCCAGGACCCCAGTAATCATTGGTTGAGTTTAATCACTGACTGAGTTCTTCTTCTATTTTTAAGCCCTTTTTATAAGGACGCCCCCCCCCCCACCCTTGCCCACGTGTGCAACTTTGTGGGTGAAGAGGGTGTCCATGTGAGTGCTGGTGGGGTGGGGGGGGGTGCACGCTCCTGAGCTCCACCCATCTCTACCGATCCCCCATGCACGGGGGCATTGGGGACAATGGGGGTCCCTCTGTGCGTGGAGATCAGTGGAATTGGGTGTGCGTCCGTGTGCTGGCCCGCACACCCACTGCTGCCTCCACCCATCCCCCACAGACTGTGGTACCTCTGAGGTCTGTTTAAAAAGGGCCTTAGAGTACCTGTGGGACTTGGGGCAAGTCAGTTCAGTTCTGTGTGCACCAATCCCCATGGGGAAAATAATTCTCTTCTTTTCAAATACTGAACACTTTTCAGAGACAATGATGTTTTGTGGTTGTCACAGGGCCCCATTTCACCATGGGGTAATTTCTGTCAGGATCAGTGCCCAAGAAGGTTATCCCTCAGGGATCAAGCTCAATAGCAGTTTATTTACACACACCCCTAGTCCATAGGCCAGGCACAAAGTCTCTAGCCAGTCTTTGAATTCAGTACACACAAGTCAATCACATAAGGCTAAACCTAGCCAGACAACATTCCATTGGCTAGTTATCTCCAACTCACATCCAGGCACTCTTCAGGCCCTCCGGTCCAGACCTCTTTAATTCAGGAACCCTTCCTAGAAGCCTCTCAGGAGCTATGTCCTCCACGACAGGAGCAGACTGCCCCTTCTTACTCTTACTCTTCTCTTTATATAACTGGCGCCATGCCCCAAACTCTTTCACTTCCTGTGGTGGCCATGTTAGGTGCCCCACATGGCAGGCTCCATCTTGTGGCACAGCCCTACCACAATGGTATTCCATCAGAGGACACAACTGTTTGGCAGACTGTATTGCATAGTCCATTTTTAAACATGTCTTCAATCTTACCTGCTCCCATAACATGGGAGTCCAGAGAGGGCCTCGGGGTACTGCTTTTGGAGGCACTTGATGTTTCATGATGGCTGCAGATGCCATTTTGAGCCTGCTGCGTGGCCTCCTATGGGCACTGCCTTCTTGAATGTGGCCACGCATGCGCACCAAGTCTCCACTCCCGTGAGGACCATTTAGGTAAGATAAGCGCCCTCTGGTGGTTAAAAAAAATTAATTAATGGATTTAATATAGTGCTTGCTCAAGTGCCCAGTTGCGGTAAAAAAAGATTGATTTAATGGATTTAAATTTAGTAGATTTAATGGCTGCTGATACAGAATTATGTACCACTACTGATAATGAATATTATACTGAGCTATGAGCTACTGCAGATAATGAAATAATAATATTAAATATTATATATTAATGGGATATATAATGATGCTGAACTATTAATAATGAAGTAATATACTGAGCGATGAGCTACTACTGATAATGAATAATATTAAATATAAAATATTTAATGTAAGATAAAATTATATTTAATATAAAAAAACTGAAGCAGCATTTAAAGTAAATTGATCTACTAAAACTCAACATAGACACTGTTCTATGTAACTGTGGGCAATTATGTTCAAAAAAGGTTAGGAGATAAAATAGTTGAGATGAAATCTTTTATTGAACCAACTGAACGTGTAAGTGTCGTATTTGAACATGAACATCAGGCATGTAATTGAGTGTTTTACTATTTCTAAATATGACCAGTAGAACTGGAAATCTGTTTATCAGCTGACTCAGTACTGAGAAACTCTTCTGGCCTGAGATGAAATGAAAGTATGGTAATTGGGGCTGGTTATAGTCTTTAAACTAAAATGGAGTTCTCAGACACATTTTTCCTCCACATGACATAAAATAATTACCTGCAACACCAACAAAAGCATGAAGAGGAAAGTTATACTGTGCTCATAGTTACAAAAAACAGCCCTGACTGCATCTTTTGTTGAGGTTGTAATGCAAGCAGTGACTGTCCTTAAGTGAAATATATGCCACCCATTTCTGAAGGTCCTATAGGCTTTTGGAAGAATTGCTGTCTGCCAAAGCCAAACAACAATATCTCAAACCAAAACAAGCTTAGTGATCCAAATCATCATACAACATGCTAAGGAAAGGAAAACTCATCTAATTTTGTGCATGCATGTGGCATTTGGTGGGTTCTTATGAAGCAGTCTCAAGACAGAGCTTGAGGGAGACTGGTCTTTATCAGAGGTTCTACCCAGATCCTGTATGGTGTCCGTTCTCTGGGTATTCGGTAAAGATTGCCCCTTCCACTATAAATGTTATCCACTCATGTACCTCTGTAAGACTAGACAGAGCTGTCTAATCATCATGTTTCTTAATAACATCCTTATAATACCACTCAAGCATCATGGGTTCAATCACAGTGATACTGTTCAGTGATTTAGTTCAATGATACTGAGGGCACGTCTGTACAAGAGAAAGGGGTGTGTTTTTAACATGCTTTATTTAGGTAACATGAATTAAAATCCTTGCATACACGTCTAAAATGTTAGCTAGCCAAGATAAGTAGTACACCTTGCAGAATATTAACAACACATGTTTAAATGTTAGCCTGTCTACGCAAGTATTTAAAAAGATATTAGTCAATGCATATTAAAAACATGGGGTTTTTCCCCCTTGTGTACATAAGCCCCGTGAGTAAACCAGTGAAGTGCTTGCTCATGATAGCTCAGGGAGACATTCTTCTGCCATTTTAAGTACATATAATGGTCACAATTTCATTGCTGAAAATTTTAACAAAAACACACGCTTATTCCCAAATCCCAAACTACCTCCCATATGCCTCTTATCCTTCCCCAGCTTCCAGACCCTCCAGGGGTGCATTCAGAGGAGCTGCAGGGGCCTGATCCCTGCGTGGCCCCATGGTGGGCAATCACCACTGCCACACTGTGGGACCAGTGTGGGGAGCTGGGCACACGAGCAGCCCCCTTCCACCATGAGGAAGCAGGGAGGCCAGGCCACTCTCAGAGCTCCCACCATAGCCACAGCACCAACCACATGAGCAGACGGCCAGCCCTGCCTCACCCCTCTCCCCCACCCCGATGGAGATCCCACCCCCAGCCATGATGTGGTCATGCACAACGCCGCTCATAGCCCCACATCAGTGCTCCCTGTGTAGCAGGGCAAGCGCAGTCCCGCCACATGGATCATGAAAGATAAGAGCCAGATGTTTGCCCTGCCCCAGGATGTGGGGTAACATCTGGTGGCTGGCAGTCACATGATGCAGTACATCATGTGAACCAGCTGCCCAGGGAGGGGTCCCGGAAGCCTCCCATTCCTGTCTCATGTGGGCTTACCCCAGCTTTCCCTAGATGCCATCTGTAGCATGGGGAAACATTATAATTACAAAAATCTCTAGCATGCTGAATATTGAACTACTAGGGCCAAAATAAAATTAATTTAAATAAACACAAGTAACACATTCTTAATTCTATTATTCATTTCCATATTTAATTAGGTCTTTCAAAACTGCCGGTTACCTGAAGCCGCAGATGAATTCCCCATTTGTTGTAGTTGGATAATGCAGAAGTCTTTGGGCCTCCCTGTAGAATTTGCATTTATCTTGCCACAGCGTGCATGGTGCCTGGTTATTTCAAATGCAGAGCGGCAGCAACTTTTGTGGCCGGGATCCACAGATAGATGATGAAGGTGGATGAAACCAGCACATTTTCACAGCAGGAACACAGTCTCTGCCCCTGCCCCTTTCTACTCTCTCCTGCTTCTTCAAAATCAGTTGACCCAGCACAGGAATGACATGCAAGGCAGAAAGGGGCTTCCCAACACCGGTTATCATGCGGTAGTGGCCAACAAATTGGCCTCGGGCAACTCTGGCTTCTCCTGTCGCAGAAAAACACATGATTTCTGAGGGATGAACATTAGAAGAAAAGGATTGTGGGTTTAAATTACAGGAATGGAAAACGAGTCTATACCTCATTAGTTTTGCAAATCCATCAAAATTTGAAAGGTTCACTTCACCTCAAACTCCATGAGATTAGTTTGCATTCTGTACACAAGAAGAGGGGAGTACACCTTTTGAAAAACAAAACACTAGCTTAATCCTTTTATAAAATATTACAGCATGCTTAAAAGTAGCCCTGTATTCTACATTTAACACTAATATTACTGCATTGTTCAAGGCCATTACTGGAAAACACAGGGTTTGTTTAACCATGCATGGGTAAGCTTTCAAGCAATGTATATTTTGAGCCAAATTCTGTTCTTGACTATTCAGTGGGATCTTCAGAGCACTTCGAGCTGATGCTAGCCTAGCACTTGGCTCCATCATAAACCCCATTAATTTCAGTGATCATGCTAATACTCATCCTGGGTTAATTCCACTGTGGAATTGAGTTTGTCAGCACAGATTTCTTTCTGGATTAATTAACTCATATTAACTAACACAGGTTAGTTAAAGCAACTTAAGTTTCTGTTCCAACACTCTTATAATTAATTGAAAGTGGCTCTTCCAAGTTAAAGCATAATAGGCTTGAGTGGAAGATTTTTCTTTTTTGGTCCATCTTTGTAGAATCAATGCGGCCAGTCAGAAGGTAGAATTCTGCCTTTAGAAGAGAAAGATTGCCTACTACCTCTTGTACTAAGGTTACAGTGCCAGAGCTAACTGTCCTAGCATGTCACTATTTTATTAAGCAATCACCTGTGAAAGGATTACAGGAGCAAAATATGCATGTTGTTAGCTGAGTGGCTAAGGTCAAGCGAGAAATGGGATGATCTGCTGAAGATACAGCTCTGTCATGCCAAAACGCACCCGCCACCGGATGTTAGCATGGTCTGGCTCCCAATCATGCCCGGAAATCCCCAAGTCACAGCCCAGGCTAAGCTCCACCACAGTCAGGAGCCAGCCACTGGACCCATAGCAAAGTGGGCTGTCACGTGTGATAGCCCGCTGTACTTACTGTGGTCCGGAGTGGCAAGGGGAGCCGGGCGCCATGGCAGCCGTCATTGGTTGCCATGGCCGCCCATGAGCTAGGCGGAGTCCCAGCTGGAGTGATGGTTCCCACCATCACCTGGAGAGGTTCATAGCAGTGGCAGGAGCCGTCATGTATGAAAACACCCTTAGTGCCATTAGAAGATAGAATCTTATGATAAAAATATGCCAATAAAAGAAGTCAGAGTCTTTTCTGGCTATTATTGATATGAAAAGTGATACCACAGACAGCCAGTCAGCGTTCCATTTGCATCTAATGTTTCAAAGCTATTTTGTAATCTGCATTTTCTTTCATTATAAAATATAATTATTAGGGCTGTGCATGGTGTCAAGTACTTTTACCTGTGGTTGGGTTTTTAGTATTTATATCTTTGCATGTGTTCACTGCATTTTCCCCATTGTTGCCAATGTGGAAAACACAGTAAACATTGGTCCCAAATATAGATTCTTTTGGTGCAGAAGTACAGTGAGGCTCTGCCAATTTAACAGTTCTATAAAGAAAGGAAAATGCAGTTAAAACTGCTGCTAAGTCTGCCCAGGACCAGTGCAGCCATTAGGTGAACTAGGCAGCCACCTAGGGCGCCAACTTGGTAGGAGCGCCGGTGTCGCGCTGCAGAGCTGAGCCCCAATGGTCGGATTTTTTTTTTTTTTAAACTTCCCGCCGGTGCCGCCCTTCCCTTCCCAAGCCCCCTTAGCCCCGCCTCTCTAAGTACGCACGTGGTGCATGCTGACTGCGCCTGCGCCACCCGAGTCCCTCCCAACGCATGCAGGGTGGCAGGCGGCACAAGGCAGGACTCACTCAGCGGCACTGCTGCGGACAGACTCAGTTGCCACCGGGACCGGACCGGGGACTCACTCAGCAGAGCAGCACTAAGCAGGCTGCAGGCAGCAGGTGATTCTTGGGGATGGGACTGACCGGGGCTGGGATGGGACAGACAGAGATTGCGGGGAGGCGAGCAGGGGCTGAGGGACAGAGACTGCGGGGGGGGCAACAGATGGGGCTTGGGGGTTTGGGTTGGGACAGAGACTGTGGGGGGGCAGGGGGGGCTGCTGGGTTTTGAGTTTGGAGGGG
>QEPC01004800.1:2296566-2308448 GCA_003113815.1 Sphenodon punctatus | reverse complement strand
TGCTGATTAGAAGGTTGTAGCCCTGTAAAGAAGGTTCTTCGAGATGGCACCTAACATTCTCACAACCTGGGTGTGCAAATAATAGCCACATGATGGTCTTGAGCTCCTGTAGTATAAAAAGTGCTTATCTCTCTCAGAATGACAGTTCCTTCCAACCCTTTCTAGGAATATAAGAAAAAAATTCTATGCGGGCTGGAAGGGTGGGTATTGTGAGAATGTTCGGAGCCATCTCAAAGAACCTTATTTACAAGGTAGCAACCTTCTGTTCTTCGAGTGGCTCCTCACATGCTATTTTTACTAAATATGAATGTGATTGTGTGATCAGGTTGTGTGTCTGTGGCTGAAGGATTGGATTGTGGCAGTAGATTCCACAACCCTATTACATGCTGAGTGAAAAAAATAGTTTATTTTTTGGTTCTGGGTTTGTTTGGTTCTCCTTGCAAAAAACTTGCAATCTCTACGTTGTACAGGGCTGGTGTTGTGCGCTGTGGCAAGAATGGGATCTGAAGGGTTCTTCTGTTGTACAGCTGTTTGGTTCTGTTGGCAGAAGGGCTGTAAACTGTGTAATAATGCCAGTGGGTATGTCAGTGTCACTTATGTAAAATCAATCCATATTGTACAATGTACAATCAATCCATATTATAGTCTCTTTTCCTGTGTAAAATATATATGTAAATACAGGTTTTATATTCATACCAATACAAAATGTTCATTTTTTAATGTTATCATGGGAGGGGGGGTGCAAGGCTGAAGTTTTGCCTAGGGTGCCCAGTACCCTTGCACCGGCCCTGAGTCTGGCACAAATTTAAAAAGGGGTCACTGGTTTGGGGGAAGGTGGAGAATATGACTGACTTGATAGGGTGTTTTTTACTTTGGGGATGGGAGAATGGGGCATAAGTCTGATTCATGGAGGTCACTGGCTTTGGGAAGGGATTGCTGGCTTGGGGAAAGAGGAATGGGGCATGGGACTAGGTTCAGGTGAGATGTTGCTGATATGAGGGATGAGAGAATGAGGCTGCCAGGGACACCCCATTTCTTCCTGGCTGTGCTGGGCTATGCTCTGCTGGGCTGGGCTGGGCTGGGCTGGGCTATGCTCCACTGGGCTGGGCTGGGCTGGGCCTGGCTGCAGTGCTGGAAGCTGTGGCAGCCCCTGCAGGCGGTCTTGGAGGGCTCAATACAGGCTCCCCAATCTGGAGACTAAGCAGAAAATGAGAGAACAGCCCAACTCCAAGCTGGATATGTGTTGCAGCTTTGGGGGGCCGGATCAAGACACCACATTTTAAAGGAAACTTTGGGGTCACTCAGAACCCAAATACATAGCCCTGGTATTTGTGTTTCAAATCCAAAAGCCCCAAAGGAATTTTATGTGCTTATTTGTGTTTTCTCAAAACCTGAATGCACAGCCCTAATATATTTATGGGAGGATTGCTTTTTCCAACTTTGTTGTATACAGCTTTCCAGTATTTAGGGCTAGAATGTCTTTTGTTCCAACTCCAAGTCAAGCCTTGCCTTGCTACAAACCCTACACCCTAGTCTGTCTGCAATTGTTTAAAATCTTGTAAGCACATTCCCAGCTCATGCCATCTTAACTTCCTTTTTTTGGCTCCTATAACTCCATTTGTTGCCAAGCCTGATTAGAAAAATAATGCATTAGCTCTGACTAGTTTTCACACTAAAAACCGTGAGGTTGTAAGCAACTTATGAGATCCTTAAGGGTCTATTGCAGCCTGAAAATATTTGAGCGCAAATCACCAGCGATCTGCATAGAGAGAATCCTTACATAAATGAGTAGCCCCGGTTGACTTCTACGAGAATATTCATTTGCATAAGTATTTGAAAGACTATTCTCTCGCACCTAATAAATAAGTATACTCAATCTAACAATAAGCTGTATGTTTTATTTCTAGATTTTAAATCTGCATTCGATTTGATACCTAGGTCAAAGTTATGGGAGAAACTAACATTGATAGGTGTCTCTTATTTCTTATGAGATCACTTTATAGTGACACAACTCTTCGAGTTAAGCTAGATCAGCAGGGCCACTTGACAGACTCAATTAGATCCTGTTCTGGAGTCAGGCAGGACTGTATTCTGGCCCCAGCATTATTTAATTTTTATATAAATGATATGTTTACTGCTGTATCACGGATAGAAAATCATCATCCCAAGTTGGGTCATAGACATTTATCAAGTCTATTATATGCAGATGATGCTGCATTAATGTCAAGGACTTTGGTCGGAATGAGACACGCTATTACGACGCGCTATTACGACAAAACTAAAATGGTGATTTTCTCCAAACAGCAGAATAACCATACCTGGGTTATTGATGCGAAAAAGATAGAACAGGTTTCTTCTTTCCACTATGGGTGATTTCAGATGTTACGCAGTCCTGATTCACCACAGTGGATTCCCGGCGGGGGTGAACCAAACAACCACCCCCCCGTGGTCAAAAAAAGCCCCGAACAGACGTGACTGGACCGGGACCACGGCAGGGAATTGAGCCGCCAGATCACAGCCCAGGGAAGCGCAACAGACATTATGCCGATCCCGGGCCGGGCCATGGCCAAAGCACCCGGAAGGTGCCGGGGCGTCTCATCCCAGCCGCTGCTGTGTGCCCTTTAAATCTCCCTCCCCGGCCTGTGTTGTTGCTGGTTGCCTGGCAACGACGCTGTGTGCTTTGTCCTCGCTGGGAATCATTTTCTTTGATTCCGGCCGGTGGTTGCCGTCCAGACGTTACTTTTCGTTGGTTCCCGTCGGGAATCTCTTTGACTACACTTTTGGAGACGGTCCCGAGAGGAGCTCCAGAAGCGTGGTTGATTTTGACCCCATGTGGGTATTGACTGTGGTGAACATCTGGCAGCCGCCAAACAGACGTTCAGGGCGCTTTGGCCCCGCCACGGGATTGAGCGTGGTTCACTGTGGTTGACTGTGATCTCGTAACGTCTGAAAATACCCTATCTAGGGATAGTTTTTCAGTCAAAAGGATCATGGACAGTGCAAGCAAATTCAGCAATTGAACAAGCCAGCAAGGGAGCTTTTGCAATTAATCGTTGCTTTTATGCACAAAATGCTCAACTGGTCAGTCCAGCAGTTACAGTTTTTACTGCCAAAATAGAGGGTCAGTTGCTTTATGGGGCAGATCTTTGGGGCTTAGATAAAACCTCGGATATTGAAAAGGTTCAGTCTACGTTTTTGAGAAGATTGTTGAGGCTGCCGCCAGGTATTTCAAATGCAGCATTAAGAAGGGAGACAGATAGAATCTCACTGACATATTCAGTATGGCATGCAGCTTTGAATTATTGGCTCAAACTATCCTTTTTAAATCCAGAAGACCTTTTGCCACTGATCCTTTCTGATAGTTTTGCCAATGGTTGGATAAATAAAATACAGAATAAGATTCAACAAATGGGGTTTTCTATGCCTTATTTGGTAATGCAGGGATATGCAAAGGCCAGAGTGGAACTCTTCCAACGTCTTGTTGATATTGAGCAACAGGATGAAATGTCCAAGATACGGGAGGCAAGATTCCTCACTGGCTATTTACCTATTTACCTATAATGCCACTTCGGAGGTCTAATGCCCTGTGGGCAGGAGGGGCGGGATATAAATTTAAAAATAAATAAAAAATATACCTGGTCAGTCTCCTTTCTCCTACACAAAGAGCTATGTTCCTTAGGGCAAGGTTAAATGTTCTTCCCTTGACTCTTTTGGAGGACTGATATAAGGGTGTACTGTTCCACTTAAGAGTCTGCCCCTGTGGTTCAGGCGAGGTTGAGCCAGTCGCCCATGCCTTATTGTTTTGTAGACTATATTGACATTAGAGAACAATTAATTTGTCCTCTTTTAAGATGTTTACCAGGGAGATCACAAGAGGTCTATGTATCTTTCTTATTGTCTGATAGCTCTCCTGATATAACATTTTCTGTTGCCAAATTTCTGGCAAATGCTTATAATATTAGTACCCAATATCTTAAAGAATGGGGCCCGGAATAGGTTGATGTATACTCTGGCTTTTTCTGATTGTAGGTGTTTAATTTCTCTTTTTATTTATGTATATTTATTTTTACTTTTGTATTATTCATTTACTGTTTGTTTTACATGTGTATGCTAAGAAATATGTCACGCATTTGGAATAAAATTTGATTTAATTTGATTTGAAAGACTGAGGCGGCAATGGTCATTAAGGGTCACATCCTATCTAAATCAATGGGAACTTTAAAAAGAATCAGTGTCACATAAGGGCCATAAACCAGGACAAAGGTGGTAATCATGCACTTGAGTTTAAAACTGGAATCTGTAAATTATGTAGTTGGGGGGGGAAGCTTGAACTGATAAAAAAAAAATTGAAAATCAGACTCGAAGAATGTACAGTCATGCCTCATGAAATTCAACATCATGGTTTGTCAGTCTTTTGAACAATCCGTCTATTTCTATGCATCTCCTTAATATGTTTTTTAAAATAGTATCTCCGGCATGTCATTATTTTGCCACATTATTTTTGCTTTGTCAGCTCATTCTTGGCCTCTATTCTCACCATAATTATGGCAAAAATACCTCTATCGGAGTCGATAAAAACTTTACCTTAAAAAATGATGCATGCACAATTCTCTAAACCTTCTGGCTTCATAATTCCCACTTGCATACATGCGAGTTTCATGCATCGCAGACTTACAGGATTAGATCGGACATAAGGACTTAGTATTTTATCTGCAGGCATTTAAAATTGTTCTTCTGGTAATTATTTTTGTCTAATTGGTTAAGAAGATATCTGATCCTCTTCCCTTTAAGTTAATGCGTATACAGGATCAGGCCCTAAACAGACCCTTCCTCTTTGCAAGGGCATGAAAAAGACTCACATAAGCACATTCACAGTAACAGCAAGGGAAACAAATCACCATCTGAGCAACAGCAAAAACTCAAAGGAGTGTGCAAAAGACTGTGTCCACATAAGGTATCACAATTGCACTGACTGGAACACAGTAAATGTTTCTGCATGGCTTTCCGTGAGGAGGTGATACTTAGAGGCAGGCTGTTCAGCAGTCAAAGCAAAGTATGAAAAACTCTACGAGCTTTGCCCATACGCTCTACAGATCAGCAGGCAAGGGAGACAAGCTGCTTTCATTTGCATTAGAGTCCGATGACTAGAACAGCCACTTGCTATATAGGTAGGATGAAAATAACCAATTTTTGTACCGGGTATTTTGTTCCCATGTTCTCATTTATACTTAAAGGAAACATTTACATTTTAGCTCTAGGTCACTAGAAATGAGTCTTTGGTTTTCTTCTGTAGCCCCAGCCTAAGCATTTGTTCTATCTATGGGCTGGGAATCCATGAAATTTCCAAAGCTTCCTCCTTGTAATATCCAGATATTTTGCTTCTATTTTTTCCAGATATGTTAGGGTTTTTAAATGTTTGATGCAGCTATTGTAATTTAAGCCCTTTTGATTCCTGTATGTAGCAGTTCTTTAGTTCTTGGTTTTCTTGCATGTTTTCTCATTCCGCCTATTTTCCCCGCAAGGACGCTTTCACTGTTTTTTTAAAGCCAGTCTGCTACACTTTATACACTATTTTATATTTCAATAAACAAACTTCTAAGTTACTTTTCACCATTGAATCTTCAGTTATTTGCTTCCCTGTAAATATGTAGGGTACAAGTATATAATAATTTCATTATTTCATATTTGTAAATAAGTATATCTGAATGTGTTAATCTTTTAAATGAAAAAAAAAGTCTCTTTTTTTAAACATTGCCTAATTGCTGCAGAGTTAGCTTTAGTTTAGTTTTTATTAGTTGTGGAAGTGTTTTCTGTTATTTTCTCTTGACTTTGCATTTTATTTTTCCTTGGCTTTGCACATTTATTAAACTATATTTGATCAATTAGAGGGCATATTTGTTTGGTTTTTTAAAATGATAAAAAAAATTTACCTTTCTTTTGGTTCAATGTTCTTGAATAGAAGAATTTCTTAGTAAATAGTGTAATAAAAATCCTCTCTTGTAAAAACAAAAGTATTTGATATATCATGAGAGAAGACTATTCTTACAAAATATTTTTTGTTTCATGCTTCCATTTAGAAACTTTACCTGCTTTTTAATCCACGTTCAGCTTAATGAAGCAACAGAACTTTTTATTTTATATTGATGAAACTTTATTCACTCATTTTGTTATACCTCTGAAATTCAATGCTTTATTATTTTCAGCAGTTGTTTCAATTTTGTTTCTCCCCATGTACTTTCTTTTTCCAAACAAGCTCAACATTTGGACACAGGGTAAAGGTAATCGGTAATCCATGTTTTCCAGTAGAGACTTGATTTTATAATTTCTTCTGTAATACATTTACAATTTTTAAGCATTTGGGGCCTGAGTCTACACTTTTTAAAACCAATGGCTGTTTTGATAAAGGGAAGGTGATAGGTTAGAATCCTCAGAAGTTCAATTTTACTGAGAGTCCTATGAATTTCTTTTACATTTGTTTATCTGTATATTTTGTTATTTGGTTTCTTCCTTGTGAGTTTGATGTTCAGGATTTAATTCTCTCATGTGAAAATTTGTTGTAGGTATTTTGTGTTTTGAGCTTCATGGAATACATTTCCATTTTCCAACAGTAGATAACATTTTCAACCTTTTTTGTGTATAAAACAATCTGCATTACATTCCCATTGCTTGTCTTCTAAGTACCAGTTCTCTGTTCATCACCTTCCTGTCTTTGCAGGAAAGAAAATTATTTTTAAATCACATCAAAGCAGCCTAAATAAAATAGCAAAGAAAAGTACAAGATATAATGGGTGATTTCAGCAGTGACGTGGTGAATGTCCACCACAGGGTATTTTCAGACGTTACGAGATCACAGTGAACCACGGTGAATACCCACCTGTGGTCACTGTGACTTGCACGTCTGTTTGGCGGCCGCCAGATGTTCGCCACGCTCAAGCCCCACATGGGGTCAGTTTCAACCACGCTTCCCGGGCTAGCCGCACCAATTCCCCGGGAAGTGTGGTGAAAGTGATCCCCAGCAAGGATCAAAGAAAAGTAACGTCTGGTCAGTCGCCACAGAGCACCGGTGGGATTCCAGGCCGTGGCGGATTCGGACAGACGCTGCGGCGGCATTGGCCCAGCCCTCTCCCGTCTCCCCAGAGGGCAGGCGGCGGGGAGCATGGAGGGGGCGGGGCCATGCGGCCGCACGTTGTGCCGCGTGGCCCCGCCCCCTCCCCAATTCCCCACCGGGATCCCCCGGCACGTCTATTAGGGCGTGACGGGGTCGTCCCGGTGGGGGATGTATTTATTGTTTTTGTGACGAGGTCAACCGGCCCCGTCACGTCTGAAAACACCCACAGTCAACCTCAGTCAAACGCAGGGGGTGGTGAAAGGGCCATGCATGTCTGTTTGCTCACATCTAGATGTTCACCACAGTCAAACACGGCCCGGGGTGAAGCTAACCACACTTCATGAGGTCGGGGCGGGAGGAGGTCCAGAAGTGTGGTGAATGGTCACCACGGCAGGGGTGAATGAAAAGTAACTTCTGAACGGAAATCCTCAGCCGCGGTGGAAGGAACTGACCCCGGTGCATTCTGGGGCTCGAACCGTGGTCCACGTCTCCACTGCATGTCTGTTGTGTTCCCCCGGCCCATGTTCTCTCTGATTACCCCCGGGCAGTGGTCACTTCTGTTGGGGCCGCACGTGTCACCACAGCCCGCGGTGAATCCGTTCACACCGGGGTGGGATTCACTGTGGTGAATTAGAACACGTCACTTCTGAAATCACCCAATGATTGAAGATAGTGGGGGGAAAACTGATATTTTGCTCATAAAACAAAATTACTCATCGTAAAGATAATATTGCTAGTTTTTAAAGGCTTTCTCATTAACTCTGCCATAACTGAGCATACACATAGCCATAGGAATAACTTTATTCCTAAGGAGTTGCCCTATTGAAGTTAGGTGAACAAAATAACTCTGGAGTTTAAGCTTTTTGTAATATTAGGCAGTGTGTTTTAAAAGTAAGTGGAAAGTCAAACAAACTAGTTAAATGAGGATTTCTAACCTTTTATTCTATATAATTTGGCAAACACACTAGGATACCGTGTGAGCCCCTGGCAGGTAACATGCACACTAGCAGTCAGCATGCACTCAATCCCCATTCACTTTAATGCAACTTGAATACACGCTGGCTGCTAGAATGGGCATTATTTGTCAACAGATCATGTTGTACAGCCTGGCACATTTATGGTTTCAATAAAGTGTAGTTATAGAGCAGACTAACAACGTAAAATATCTTCCATAAATAGCTATTTTTAAACAAATAAAGCAAAAAAACCAAAACACAACAGAACCCTACACTTGCTTATGAAATCTGAGTTTTAATTTTTAGTTTCCCTTTTTGTTCTTCATAAACGTTGGGGGATTAATTGCTCTTAATCTTTATTACCAGGAAATGATGCACAATAGAGTGACAGTGCTCTTTACCACTAGCATAGTCTCATTAAACTATCTCTTTTTCTCATGTATTTAATATGCTCCAGTAAATATTTTTGCTAACAATTTGGATGTCATTTGATTTTGATTTTTTTTTAAAAAAAAATCAGAAATGCTAGTTCTTCCAATTTAAAAAGGGCAGTTTCTTTTATATAGCAAAATAATTGCCATATTCACTCAGTCACTAAAGTTCTCCTCATCCAATGCAATCTTAAGGAGCTGTGTCCTTACTTTTCCACTTCAAATATCACTTTATTTATAGCTGTCTGTATGTTCTTTCTAATGTATTTTTAAGGTAACAAAGTCAGTGTCCAAGGCCAGAAGGGACAACCCAATTCTCAAGTGCAGACATCAGGGACTTCACGTACGGCCAATTTTAACTTTGTTTTTTTTTTAAAAAAATTAAAAATAAAAATGGAAATATTGTTAACCCATATAACTTTTGTGGTATCATGAACAGTTTAGTATATATTTTATGGGGGAAATGTGTTATTTACATGGTACTACCAATTAATCTTTATACTTTAGCTGTCAAAACTGGTCACCATGAATTTGTTGTGGCCTCATGTGGTGGTTATAGCAAAAATTTGTTTTAGAATCACTAATGTAGTCTGACATTCTGCATACCACCCTCCACCATTACCAACCCAACTACCTCCATATAAAATCCAAACCTTAGAATAGATAAAAGTAATATATTTTTACTGTGCATGTTGCTGAGAAAATTAAATTATAGTATGATACAAAGAGAACAGGAGAGAGCATGGTACACCAGTGCAAGAGGATTTACAGAATTACTTTGGTAAGATACATCCAAATATACCTGAATATCTGTTACTAGGTGTCTTTATACCCAAGGTGTCTATGGGACTATCAAAAGTCCCCAATGCTGCACTTTGCTCGGTGTGGGTGGGTCTCTGAGTCAACAGAAGCCAACATTCTTATGATCGTGTCACTTGAGTCCTTGCAGGTCCAGGCCTGTGTGGTTGGGGTAAGTCTCTGCAGGGTGCATCCCTCAGAGCCAGTGGAGCATCAGCAAGCCCCTGGCCTTTTAAGGGACTAAGTGCAGAGGCACTAATTAAAGGAAGTTAAGTGGCTTCAGCTGGGAGGAGCTGTGTAAGTCCACAGAGCCTAAACATAAAAGGCTGAGCTGAGGAGTTCACAGAGGCTAGAAGGGAGAGGCAGTATGTTGGAGGGCTCTGTCTCAAGGGACTCAGGGTTAGGAGCCAGATCCTGGAAGCCAGCTGGGGGGTGGGGCGCCAGCTGAGAGGGGGCGCAAGCTGGGAGGTCGCAGCCTAGAGAGAGAACCTGACTGGTGAAGACTGGGTCAGGCCAGGAGGGCCTGCGTAACAGATGCACAGGACAACTGGTAATGAGAGAAAGACTGGTGTTACATGCAATGTATATGGGTATAATGTGTATAGATAGAGCAGGACACTGTAAATAAAAGAGCACTGGGACGAAGGAAGGACTGTGTGACGACTTATTGGTAGTGATTCTGCAGGAACTCACCCTAACACAGCTCTACCCTGTTACAATTCTCTACTCAGAACAGTTTGTAAAATCAGATACTCAATCAGCAGATTTGTTTTATTTGGACAGAACTCTTATGAAAATATACATCAGGGAATTCATTTGTAATCAGTTCGTATAAGAAACACATAAAGGTGACAAACCCCACTGCAGGGAAACGCACAGAATTTATATAATTAGCCACAACATGAGAAAACAAAATAAGAATTCTCCTATCTTGACTAAAATCTAGCTCATTCCTGTAATCAATTAACATCAGCTACAAAGAATCCTCAGAACTTTTTGAGGTTGAGACACGCTGGATCTGCAGAGATTTATTTCCCACACTTAAACTACTTCTCCACAGAATTTTTTTCCAAAGAAGCAATTACCCTAATTTGGGGAAATTGATCTGAAGCAATGCTTTGCAGCTGAAAAGAAAAGAATGTCAGCATGTGTGATACTAGAAAGCAGAGGATTAGGTATAGGAATAGCTAGGGCAAGATAGCTGAAAATTATGATCCCAAACTTCTAGTCAGAATCACATGGCTAGATCCTCATGTGGAGCCCCAGCAGGTTTCATCTTTAAAGTACATTAAAGTACTCTCCCACTGTCCCCTCTCCCTGTCTCCCCCTCCTTGTCTTTTAGATTGTAAGCCACAGGCAGGGACCACGTCTATTTCTATGTTTTATACAGCGCCAGGTCATACGTCTGGAGCTATATAAACGTTTATAATAATAATTATTATTATTATTATTAATAATAATAATAATAATGCTTGTGGATATGACAACAACAGGATCAGTTCAGGACCTAGATGAGGGATCCGGAGTGTGGGGGGAAACACTCAATAGAAACCGAGGACAAAACTAGCAAGATTACAAATCATAGTTAAATCCATTCCTGCTGCTCGATTCCAATCTTATAAAACCACATTGAAAAGATCAGTATCTATGGGGCTTAATTCAGTAAAATTAAATACAGTTGTTACCACAAGAAGGGAGACAATAAAACACATCTACACATTGGATTAGATTGTCCACCTGAATTCATGCACAAAGGGACTGTCCCATCACATATGAATCTTTCCCTCCCACATGTGCAGAGCACTCAACTGGCCCAAGAGGATTTTCCCTTCTCTGTAGAGCCCTTGTCATCGGGTATTTTCAGATGTTACGAGATCGCGCTCAACCACAGTGAACCATGGTCAATCCCGCGGCGGGGCCAAAGCACCTTTAATGTCTGTTCGGCAGCCGCCGGATGTTCACCACGGTCAATACCCACATGGGATCAATTTCAACCACGCTTCTGGGGCTCCCCGCCGGACAAGCCCCGAAAGCGTGGTCAAAGAGATTCCCGACAGGAACCAACAAAAAGTAACGTCTGGCCGGCAACCACCGCCGGGAATCAAAGGAAATGATTCCCAGCCGGGGACAAAGCACGCAGCATCGCTTCTAGGCAATGAGTGACAACACAGGCCAGGGAGGGAGATTTAAAGGTCACACAGCAGCAGCCAGGACGAGCCGCCCTGGCGCCTTCCAGGTGCTTTGACCACAGCCCGGGCCAGGATCGGCATAACATCTGTTGCGCTGCCCCGGGCCGTGATCTGTCGGCCTGATTCCCTGCCATGGTCCCGGTCCCGTCACGTCTGTTCGGGGCTTTTTTTGACCACGGGGGGGGTGGTTGTTCGGTTCACCCCCATTGGGGATCCACTGTGGTGAATCGGGACCGCGTAACGTCTGAAAATGCCCATTCTCTCCTGGGACTTGGGTTCTCTGCAAGGATAAGAACAAGAAGATAATGCTGGCTATGAAAGGGGAGAAGAGGAAACAAACCCTCTGCTCTCAACGCTTCTCTCTCCTCGACCCTTGACTCTCTTGCCCCCCCCTCTGCTC
>QEPC01004800.1:2276840-2288183 GCA_003113815.1 Sphenodon punctatus | reverse complement strand
TTTCTTGCAAGCCTCTCCACCCCTGGTGCCTGGAAGTCTGCTCCACAGTGACTGACACCTCCCTGTCATGTTTGACCTTCCAGTGAACCTTTTTTTGCCACCCGAACTCACCCAAACGCGATCCGAACTGACCGAACTGTTCGGCCATTTTGCCGTTCAGTGTTCGGTTTGTTCGGTATGTTCGAGTTCAGGTTCGGGTTCAAGTTCGGTTGTCCGAACAAGTCAAGTTCGGGGCGAACTCCGAACTACCGAACCACGTTTGCCCATCCCCAGGGAACACACAGGCAACAAGGCGCAAGGTAAGAGACAAGACGTGAAGGAAGAAGACAAGACAAACATGAAGTGAGAGAACGCAGGGACTATACTCACAGGGAAGGGTAACAACATAAGCATTGAGGCAACAGCAGAAGGGGAATACGGGGTGGACACAAGGCAAGAGACTCAATGTGTAAGGGGGGGATACGGAGTAGTAAGGACATTGAGGGCAATGCAAGTCACAAGGGAAGGTGTGGGACTAAAATACACAGAGAGATGGAAGGCTAGGGACAGGGGTGTAGCTAGGGTGGGATGGGCCCAGGTGCAGAACATGGAATGGGCCTCCCCAGGCCCCAGGGTAGGAGTGAGGAGAGAAGTCAGGGTGGGGAAGGTTGCCACAGGAGTGGGGAGGTCAGGGGCAACAAGGGTGTGCATACCTCCCAATATTTTGAGTGACCTAAGAGACAAACCCCACCACCACCTTGGCCAATACGCCCCACCCCTCACACATGCACACAAGTATGTGCACACTCGCATGTATATTCTCTCTCACACACACCACAGCTCCATGCACATTCACACCCATATGTAGAGCTCCACCACCCCCACAGTTCCATACATACACACATAGCTCCATATGCACTTATATGCATAGCTCCATGAACACACAGTTCCACACACAATCATACATCCAACTCCCTTGCAGCTTCATGCATAGTTTGCATATACTCACAGCTCACACACAGTGCGCACGCGCACACACACACACACACACACACACACACACACACACACACACACACACACACACAGATCCATATATACATGCCCAAACCTGAGGGCAGGCAGACCGGTTCCAGCAGCACCAGCAGGGAGTGGGGGCGCAGGAGGCTCTGTGACAGTGTAAAAGACTGGATAATCCCCATCCCACTGCTGGACTGCTGTCTGCATCTTATTTAGGGGGATCGTTAGGCTTAGCACTAGTTATGCGATTATGTACAATGGGATGTGAGTTAACTGTCCTGCACAAGTGCACTCACCTCACCTCACCAGGGTGTCCCACCCACGGCTCCTTCCCATGGCAAACTCCCTGGCAAACTCCCCTGTTTGCTATGCCTGTTCAGTCACTAGCTCCTGGACCACTCCACTCCTAGGTCACCATCTTGCATTGCAACTTCAATTGCTTTGTGTTTTAATAACCAATTCCGTTGCTTCCAGGGCAAAAGTAGCAACGGAGAAACTGAGAAGCCCAGCCTGGGGAAAATTTAATTTTAAAGGTCTTGTACCAAAGTAAAAAAAGGATTCACTAATTATTCTTCTAACATTTACCAGCACAAGTTAGGATGGGGTTTTATTGTTTGGTGTTTTTTTTAATTCTGGGAATGTTGTTTTTAATTAATTTTATTATAAGATTTTAAATGTTAGCCACCCCAAGATGCTTGTAGCAGGAGGGGACAGCATACAAATATTATTATAAATAAATAAAGAGTGCAGGAGGCAGGAGTCTAGAAGACTAAATGTTTGACCCAGAATTTAAAAAGAGGAAATAGAGGCTCTGGTGCTTACTGAAAGTTCCCATCCCTACCCTCAGCATGATAAAGAAGACCAGAGATATAGTTTGGAAGAAAAAGAAGTCTCCTCAAAAAAACAATTCTGGGCTGGCTAAAAAAGGAGTTCATCCTGTGAACCAAATCTCAGCCCCATATAACATTTGGGAGACTGATTCAGCCTTGAGTGCCCTAGTTGCTTCAGAGACTATTTCCATTGCAAGCTCAAGAGAAATACCAGAGTAGTATTTTAATTATTTCTATTTTAATTCTTTAAAATGAAAGGATCATAAATCTGATTGATTAAATTAATGCCTGAATAGGCAAAGACTGTTCTATCTGATGACCATTTATATACCAGAGTTTTTTACCTAGGTTCCTCCCCAGAACCACTAGCTTAGTCTTGCTTTACTTAGCAATCAAGTCCACAGAAATACAATGTAAAGCAAAACAAAATAGAGGTCTGTGTGAATAATAATTATTTTTTACAGTGGTCCCCTGCCTTTAGATGGCACTCAGAGTGCTTTATAATCATAAAAAAATAAAACAAAACAATATAAAATCAATTTAAAACAGGAAGATAAGAGGGAGGACAGACTAGATGAAGGGGAACCGGCAGTGGATCCTAAAAGTTTTCAGGTACTTTTTAAAAGGTAAGGAGGGAGGAATTAGGGGCGTTTATAAACGATCCCGCTCACAAGCGGAATCGTTTAATGTGCCGCATCTCCCTCGCGCTTACCTCTCTCGGACAGGTCTGATGTTCAGAAGAGCATCAGACCCGTCTTAGAGCTCAGTGCGCATGCGCGACTTTCTGCGCGTGCGCACTTCAGAAGGGAACCCGGAAGTGCGGCTTAAAGCCGGCACTTTGGGGATCCGCGTCGGAGGGGGCAGGATCGCCTGCCCCCTCCGACGGGAGGTATCACGCAGCTGGAACAAGTAGACGAGCGCAAAGAAAGGCGGCTGATCAAAGGATCAGCCACCTTTTTTGTCTAGTGTATAAACGCCCTAAGACAGACACCCAGAGGGAGCAGGTTCCACACTAAAGGACCCACCATAGCAAAGGGCCAATCACCTGCCGGAAGTTCCTCCAAAAGTGGTATGCTATTGGAAGCCTGAGATGGTTGCAACAGATCATTGTGAGGAGGAGAGCAGAAATCAGAAAGAAAGAAAGAAACTATTGTTGGTTACCAGGAGGCCCATGAAGAGGCTTTTTGCCCTAAGATTGTGCTATTTGGCATTTGGCAAAGACAAACTTATTTAGACTCAGCTATGGGACTACCATTTGGAGGTAATTCTAAAATATCTGTTTATTGAAATTATGACACTGGTGAAAGCGTAGCTTTTTAATGCACCGAGGAAGGATTCCATCTGAAACAGGTTTGCTTTTTTAATTTTTCCCCCCCGCTACATTTATTTGTATAATTGTGTTGTGCTATGTATTTCTGATGTATCAGGCAACCATTATTGTTACTGATTATTATTAACTGGTACTGAGTATTATTAATCATTGTTTTTTATTTTTACATATCATATATAAACTTTTTTATATAATATATTCTGCTATCCTTTTCTTGGGTGTGGTAATGGTGATTACCTCAGCACAAGTGGAGGCAAAACTCAAAGTACTTAATGCATTCAAACCAGAAAGACAAGACAATCTCCATCCAAGAATATTGAAAGATCTAGCACATGAAATTTCAGGTCCGTTAGCCATGATATTTAATAAATCCATTAATGTAGAAGTGGTCCCTAGTCATTGGGGAATAGCAAATGTTGTACCTATCTTTAAGAAAGGGAGTAAAAATGAGCCAGGTAAACAATAGATCTTTAGCCTAACTTCAGTGATATGTAAGATGTTGGAACAGATACTGAAAGAGAGAATAATTAATAATATGCTAGCAAAGGGAAAACATGATGAAATGCAGCATGGCTTCACAAAGGGTCAGAACAATCAGATATCCTTTTTTGAAAAAAAATAACTGGCTTTTTGGACAGAGGGAATGCAATGAATTTAGTGGATTTAGATTTTAGTAAGGCATTTGATACTGTGCTACATGGAAAATTAGTGCTTAAGCTTGAAAATATGGAAATTAACAAAAAGGCAATTAGGTGGGTTCGTAGCTGGTTAACTGGAAGAAAATAAAGGGTTGTGTTGAGAGGTGGATTTTCTAGGTGTGGGGAGGTTGCTAGTGGAGTTCCTCAGGGATCGGTTTTAGGACCCGTCTTGTTTAATATATTTATATGTACCTTGGTGAGGGAAGTAAGAGCGTGCTAATGAAGTTTGCTGATGATACCAAGTTGGGAGGAATTGCCAATGCAGAGGAGGATCAGAAAATTACACAGGATTAAATGAATGACGTCATGGATTGGAGTGTTAGGAATGGGATGAAATTTAATAGTGCAAAGTTATGCACTATTATTATTTAATAATAAGAATTTTAGTTACCAGCAAGGAACACATCAGTTGGAAACAACAGAGAAAGAAAAGGACTTAGTCATTTTATAATCAATTATAACTCCCATGTGTCATCAATGTGATGCAGTTGTAAAAAAGGCAAATGCTATCCTGGGATGTATTAGGCATGGTATTGCCAGTAAGGGTAGGGAGGGATTTGTCTTTTTCAAACGTGACGCTACCACAGGTGGCCATGCTTACTCTGGCATGGCCACCCATGGTAGCGTCACGTTTGTTCCCGCCTGCCAGCTGTTAACCGCGGGCAGGAACAAACTTACCCCAGACTGTGGCAGGGCTAACTCCAGGATATGCTGTTACCAACAGGACTATTTATTAATTATTTTGGAGGCCCAAATTATGTTTAGAATGTTTGGGAATGTATTACTGAATTATTAATGGCTTCCCCTGTTGGACAACAACTAATTTAATTCAGAGACATTGAATGAGTCAGATTTATTTGAAAATTCAGAGGTTTTATTTAGGGTGAGCATCAAATATAGTCCCCAAGAATATTCAACAATTGCATATGCAAATATAAAGATTACAGAGATACACACTAGAAGAACATATTTCTATCTATCTCCTCGGCCAAAATCCTTGTTCATGCCATGGTTATCTCTCGTCTCGACTACTGCAACCTCCTCCTTGCTGGCCTCCCTCGCTCTCACCTGTCCCCCCTTATCGCTATCCAAAACTCCGCCGCCAAGGTCATTCATTCTGTCCGTCGCTTCGACCACGTGCAGCCTCTCCTCCTCTCCCTTCACTGGCTCCCCCTTCCTGAACGTATCCTGTTTAATCTCCTGGTTTTCACGTTCAAATCGCTCCACGACCAAGCCCCCCCTTATCTCTCTGACCTAATTTCCCTACGCACTCCTGGACGCGCTCTCTGCTCTTCTGTTGTCCCTTCCCTTACTCTCCCTCGTTTCTCCTGCTCGCCTAACCGCCTTCGACCCTTCTCCCTCGCTGCCCCCATGCCTGGAACTCCCTCCCTGCCCACATCCGCCTTACCTCCTCCCTCCGCTCCTTCAAATCCCTCCTCAAGACCCACCTTTTCCTTGCTGCCTTTCCCAATGCCCGCTAGTCTTTCCCCTTACTCCTACTGTTGGCCCTCCTTTGCTGACTGCTGCAACCAACTTCTTTGTAACCAAGCCAAGCACACGCACCTGAGACTTCACATCCGCTTGAATGTTTGTTTGTCTTCTCTCCTGTCTCTCCCACTGTCTCCTCTCCCTGTCTCCTCCCCTTTGTCTTCTAGATTGTAAGCCACAGGCAGGGACCGCATCTAATTCTATGTTCTGTACAGCACCAGGTCATACGACTGGTGCTATATAAATATCTAATAATAATAATAATAATAATAATAATAACAATCTCAATAGCAATGATCTTTCATACAACTGTTGGAAATATTTGTGTATATTATCTGGTACTACTCTGCAAACTATTCTTGGCTTTCTCTGCATTTCTACTTAAACTAAGATATATTTATCTTCCATTCAGCAAGACCAGCTTCTGTATGGATATGGGAAGTAAACTAAGTTGATCGGGTCCGACTCCAAACAAGATGGAAGTAAGAGAAGAAGGAAGACTCTGCCATTCAACCTATTACTTTTAAAACCTTCCATTCTCCTCCCATATCCACCCAGGATGTTACCTGTTCCAATAATAAAACCTTAACTCTAACCAATTAAAAACTAAACTCCATTGACGTACATATAATGTAAAATGGAAAATTACTATTACTAAAAAGTGTGGTGTACTGGTTTTTAACACCACCACCATTTTTGGATATCAGGGTCCATCATCTCAGATCATCCATCCAGCTGACTTATTAAAGTAGATGCCAGTTAGGCCAAGTTCCCTAAAGTCCTTCAACAGTTAACCACCCTATGTTCCATTTCAATCTTAGGCAATCCTGCTCAGTCACCAGCACTTAAAACTCTAAACTCTAACACTCTTTAGCATTCTTTAAAATTAAACTACAAACTCCTATATTAAACATACTATTTCTTATCAAACAACTATGCACTATATAAATGAATACATAATATATGAATATAGGTGTGTAAATGTGTGTAAATATGTGCATAACTACCAGGTCTCAACTTTTCCAGGCAGGCATGGCAGCCTCATAGGCTGCCGCACCTGCCTGTCAGGGAAGAGGTGGGGCCATGCAGACCCACATCTGCACATCCCACATCCTCTCCCCGCCCCTTCCCCATAGGGGTGTGCACCAGGTCCTCATGTCATTTTCAATTTTCATTTTTGCCAGCTGCTGCAGCCAGTGTGGATGGATTGGTGGGAGAGTGGGGGACAAAATTCAAAGTATTTCCTCATTCCAAAACATTAAAACCACACAGAATGTGTGCAAAATCAGCAAACCAAGGGTGATTTCAGATGTTACGTTTTCGGCATTCACCACAGTCGACCTCAGTCAAACACGGGGTGGTGGTGAAGGAGCCGTGCATGTCTGTTGGCCTGCATCCAGATGTTCACCACAGGCAAATGCAGCCCGGGGTGAACCTAACCACGCTTCGTGAGGTCGGGGCAGGAGGAGGTCGAGAAGTGTGGTGAATGTTCACCATGGCAGGGGTAAATGAAAAGTAACGTCTGAAGGGAAACCCCTGACCGTGGTGGAAGGAAATGACCACGGGTCGTGGTGACGGTACGCAGCGTCGCTGCCAGGCAACCAACAACAAGTGACACACGGAGGGAGATTTAAAGGGCAGGCAGCAGTAGGGGAACATGGTGGAGACGTCGATGGAGAACAGGGAGGAGGACAATGTGTGGAGGATGGAATGGCAGGGCAAGGAGGAGGCACAGCAGCAGCAACAGCAGCAGGGGGAACCCCAGAAGAAGGTAGGGGGTGCAGCCGGGAGCGGGTGGGTCAGGGCCGGGGAGAGGGGGGGCACAGGAGGGGGGAAGGAGGGAGGGACCGAAGTCACCAGGAGCCTAACCAGCAGCCCCCATTGTACCCACAAACAGACCAGCAAGAGGGCACGCGGAAGGGCTGGCACCCAGGCGCCAGTACCGCGGGGGGGGTCAGTGGGGGCTCCAGGAGACCCATGACCTAATTGCTATCTGGGCGACACCGGAGATGCAGGCTGAGCTGGCGACCAATGCCCGGAACGAACAGGTGTTCGCCCAGATAGCCACGGAGTTGGGGGAGGCTGGATATGACCGCACACCCACACAGTGCCGGACTAAGATCAAGGAGCTCAAGATGGGCTATAAGGACATAACAGATAACAACCGGTGCTCTGGGCGGGCGGCATGGGTCTCCCCCTATCTGGATGTGCTGATCCAGGTGCTCCACCGCAAGGGCTCCATAGTCACCTGGTGCCCGGTAGGAGGGGGCGCCTGGGAGGAGCAACCATGGATGAGCACACCCACCCCCCTGCAGCCAGAGAGCACTGGGCACGGCCGGGCTCATGGCATGGAAGCCCTGGAGGAGCTGCCAGGGACCTCGGGCATGTGTGCCCGGCACACCCCCAGCCCGACCTCCAGGGAGGGCACGCATGCCCCAGCTGACTCCGAGGAGGTGGAGGGCGAGGAGGAGACCGTCACCCTGCACCTCACGGCATGCCACCCTGGGGGCCAGGCAGATACCAGCCCCAGCAACTGACTGGCCTCAGAGGGAACGGACATGGAGGGAGCAGGTAGGGGCAATGCAGGGCACACTCATGGACCACAAGGTGAGGGGGGTTACAGGGGGTGGAAGGGGATGGCAACAACCCCTCACCCCCCGGTCCCAGACGCTGGGAAGGGGCACAGGCAGAGGGAGACGCACAGGGACCAGCGGTGCCCATCCCGGGGTGAAGGAGCGTCCCGAGCATGGGGACAGAAGGGGGGCAGGGGAACGGCACCCCACATGCTTAACTGACCCCTTTATCACCCTACAGAGCCACACCGGGTGGGGTGTGGCCGGGGGCCATGGGTACCGCCGGCCCAGAGGATTCAGGAGCACCAAGCACGGGCGCGCAGGCGCTGGGAGGACCAAGCGCAGGAGCTGGTCACCACCAGCATGCGGCAGACTGAGGAGATGCTGGAAGCTGTCAACCAGCTGGAGGAAGGAACTACGAGGGCCCTGCAACAGGTGGAGGGTAGGGACCTGGCGCTGCTGGCGGAGATGCAGAAGGACCGGCGGCTGATGAAGCGGGACATGGACTGCCAATTGGAGGCACTCCAGGTCCACTCAAACCGGCAGGACCGCCGCTCCGAGGAGCTCGGCCGGAAACTGGACAGCTCAGTGGAACAGTGCACATCCCTCCTCCTGCAGGTCGGGGCCTTGAGTACCTTCATACTGGCAGCAGCCCCGTCGGGTGCCAAGCCAGCGCCCAGACCGGTGCCCCCTCCACCACCCCCGGCCGTATCACAGGCCCTGCCGACGCCTCAACCCCTGACGCCCCAACAGCACCTGGGACCGCAGATCCGGGGACCTGTGCCCCCACAGTTCAGACACCAGCAGCTGGGCCACCGGGCAGGTGGCATGGGGGGGGTGGACAGGGGCCGCGGCGGTCGGGGATCAGGGGCAGGGTCTCCGGCCCTTCCAGCTGACAGCACCTCCTCCTCCACCTCGGACGAAGGGGGCTCGATAGTCTCAGCCATCCCTGTTGGCAGGGGATGGCCTAGGGGCAGCAGGGGATGGGGGAGGGGCAGGGCACCACAGGGGATGGGGTGGGCAGGAGGCATCCGGGACCACAGGAGGGGAGGGGGGAAGGGCATGGGGGGAGCACAATAAATGGTATTAGCACACCTAACCATGCCCGAGTGCTTTCTTTCCTACAGGTACATACCACCACCACCCACCCACCCCCCGGCCTCACGGACGTCCCGCACGAGGCACGACTCGGTTGCGCGCCCCACCCCAAGGTATCGGCTATGATCCAACACCGGGGGTACCCTGAGCAGGCCCCCGGGGCTTGGGCCGCTGCCCCTCCCTGTGCATGCGCGTGCAGTTGTTGCTATCTCCACAGGCAAGTGTGGATGCATGGGGCTGTCCGGCCTTGCATGCCGGCAGCTGTGTGCTGCCCACTCCCTTCGCATCCCTCCACAGTGGCCCCATTGTTCCCATCCAACCATTATCTGTCAGCCTTGGCAGCCCCTGTCTGCCTGTCCAGCCCCCCGGCCCCACATCCCATGCTGCCCCATGGCTGCTGCATCTCAGACCCTCCAGGAGCTGTACCATGGTGGCTGCATCCCAGCCCAAGGTCCTGCTCGGAGCTTCCGGGGGCTCTGTCCGTGCCTGGACCGCCCGTGAGAGCATGGCCCTGTGCGACCTGTGGCATTTGCCCATCGTTCAGCACAGCCTGCACTCCCTGCCCACCCGGCCAGATGCCTATTGGTGCCTGAGCTTTGGTATGCTGCGCTTCAGCTATGTCATGACCGCTGGCGACTGCCGCGTGCACTGTGAGGAGCTGGGACTCGCTCCCTTCCCTGAGGGGCACTTACCGGACATGCTGGGGGGGCCTAGCAGTGTGGAGCCTTGCCAAGATGGCCTCTGCTCAGTGTGTGTGCGCCTTCCCGGGATATGCAACCTGCCTGTGTGCGGGTGGCCCTGCCATGTCCGTATCCTACTTCATCAGCGTGCAGGGCGCCCGTGGGTATCTGCACTCGCATGAGGCTGTCTACTACCGTCTGCTGGAGCAGGCCCATCTGTCATCCGGATGCCTCCTCAGAACCTCCGTTCCATCAGTGGCCTGGGTGCTCATGCCACCGCCTGCTGCCTCTTCAGGACAGCGGGACCCCCTGGGACCTTCTGCTGGCCACCTGCCCATCGCCCCCTCACCTGGGACCCGCTGCCACCCCCCCGGACCCCTCCATGTGGCCTCCTTGGTGGGCCGTTGTGGTGGTTCCCTCCCTCCCGGACTGGGCCCCGTGCCCCCTTTGCTGCTGCCCCTTCTCCCGCACCCTGGCCCCGTGCACTCCTGCTCTATATGGCTCTGCGCCGGCCCAGTGCCACTTGTGTCCTCAATAAACACGTGTTGCACTTCACTGTGCCTTGTGTTGCCTCCTGTCTCCTTGGGCTCCTGGGTCCCCCTTCCCCTTGCCCAGTGGGGTCCTCCCCCTCCCCCTCCTGCTGGGCTTACCGTGCCAGCCCCTCGCTCCCCCCCATCTCCCGTGTATCCGACCAGCCGTGGGGTTCTGTCCCCCCCTGGTGTGTGCCTCCCTCTGTCCCCCTGCTCAGCTCCCCTTTGTTGTGTGGGTGTGCTGCTTCATGTGTATGTGTGTGTGTGTGTGTATGTGTGTGCGCTTCTCGTTTTGAAGGGCGCGCACCTTCCGTGCGGCCGCTGTTTGCGAGCGCTGTGGCTTCCTCCACCCCCTCCCTTTGTTTTTCCCTTCCCTGGGCAGGACCCTCCGCTGTCTTTGGCTTCATTTTCCCTCAGGTGGCCATGTTTGCATCCACGGTTCCCCGGTACCTTGTGGGGCTCCCACCACAGTTCTCTCCACCACGTCATGTCTGTTGGGTTCCTCTGGCCCAGGTTCACTCTGGTTGGCCCCGGACGGTGGTGCCGCCCCTGTCACATCTGTTGGGGCCGTGGCACCTCACCACAGCCCGCAGTGAAGCAATTGACACTGGGGTGGGATTCGCTGTGGTGAATCTCACCGCATCATGTCTGAAATCACCCCAAGTGTTCTTAGTCACCAAACATATATCCAAAAATATATCCCAACATATACTCTAATATAACCAAACAACCAAAATACTCCAGAACCCTAAGCAACAAATAACAATAAATCCCAAAATATTTAAAAATAACCAAAAACAACCAAAAAAAAACCAAAACCTAAAAAATAATTCCAAAATAAAATATAAAAATACATTAGCCAGGGAAGGGGAACAATTAAAGAGGGGTTGGTCCCAGGGCCGGCCCCAGGGCCGGCCCCAGGCATGGGCCACATGTGCGGCTGCACATGGCCCCGCAGCCAGCTGGGGCCCCACACTTGCCTGACTGGGCAGCAGGCTGCAGCCAGCTTCTCCCCCAGAAAGTGATTCTTCCTCCCCTCCCTGGCTCCAGACCCCATCCCTCACCTGCCTCTGCCTTAGAGTAGTGGTGCAGCAGCAGCAGCAGCGGCGGCGGCAGC